>JARHVA010002579.1:1102500-1230000 GCA_037957365.1 Torreya grandis | reverse complement strand
TTAATGGTTTTGGATCACTTTACATAGATTAAATTATTTTTGATAATTATGTACATCAAAACTAAGGTTCCAAAAACCTAAGTTTTCTAAAAAACCTCACTAAGTTTTATAAAATTTCTCTTCAATTATTGGGGAAAATGCACTTCTTTTCCTTGACCTAATTAGGTGAATATTTTCAAAAATATTAAGTAAAAAGTATGTGTTTTAGGGTATGTGTTTCACTTAGATTGGTTCATATCAGGGCTCTACATGACATACAATATATTAAAAACTCTAATAATTATAGTAATTAATCAACCAAGAAAATTAGTGCAATGTAATATGTCACTAATATAAGCTTCAGTCTTATAATGGATGCTCTAATAATTTCTTATCTAAATGCTATATGTCTTTTCAAATTGATTTCCATATTTTATTTAAATGCCTAAATAAACTAATATGCATGTGTATTTATAAATGACTTAAATTCAAATTAGGGTCATATTGGCATGTAAGCTGACATCCAATGGTTAAAAAAATAAAAAATATCGGACATGGATCACATGAGACAATGTGCCTAGAAGATGCCTACCATAACCATACACTTGACATTTTTTGCATACAAAAACCATTAAGTGTGTGTCTTGTAAAGGAGGCGAAGAAAGTCTAAATATGGGGGAAGGGAAGTGATAGTTGGAGGGTGTTTAGAAGATTTGAAGGGACCATTAAAAGTTATAATTTCTGCCAATAACTCATAATTTAAACTAATAATTGATAAGTACACAAACATACTAAAAGCATGCAATTTAACAACTTATAAATATCTAAGGGTCATTTTTAGGTATCTACATGTTTTAGAAATCATTGTGGATTTCTCACAAAGAAAAACATAAGAACAAATAGATAAAACATAAAACCATGAAGAAGAAAACAAATATGTAAATGTAAATCACAAATAGAGTCAAGAAAACATAATCTTAAATAGAAAACTTACTCGAAACAATATGTAAAGCACACAAATTTACAAATTCAAATGAAACATGAATAATTTGAACAAAACTAGGATGAAAACACACAAACTTATGAAAATATGACTCAAATGCTCAAGTTATATGAGAAACAACATCAAAAATATCAGTTAACCTTTTAAAAAAGAAGAAATAATATATAAATAAGACAAACTAAGACTTTAAGCCAAATAGGTTTTTAAATAAAAATAAAAAGAAATCCAAAAAATAAGAGACAATGTCAAAATAAAAATAAAATTTCAAAATGATAAACATTTAGATGGTGACAAGTTATCTCCTAAGAAATCATTAGTCACCACAAGTGGAATTTTAAATTCAATATTATATGTCATAAAAAATTAGGGGATGGTTTAGAAAAGTATGATGTTCATAATTTAATATACATGCCAAAATAAATATGAAACAAAGAATTCATTTATTAGTAGATAAGAACACAAGCAAAGTAAGCATTTTTAATAGGGGAAGGAGTTGTAGACACATAAAATTAATTATTAAGTGCTTAACAATGTTTATTCTTGGCATCTTTACTTAGTATGTTCATCATTTTGCTAACTCACAAGTTATAAAGAGAGATTTCACTATCTTTCAAACACTAAAAATATCATATAAGCATCCATATTTCAACCTATAGGTTTTTGTTAGATATTTTCCAATAGTCTTTGTCCTTCTAGGATAGGTTTGTACTAGGTTGGATAGAGTGACAATGCAACCTTGTCCACTAGCATGGCCTTGACCCCCACTCTGTAATGGTTATTTTTTAAAATTGAGACATTTCACAATAGCTCTCTCGCATCTTTTGTAAAGTCAGTTAGTGAAAATATTTAAAATATTCTCATATATAAGCACATCAAGGCTTCTTCAAACACATCTACCAATCACTTAGAAATCTTACTTTACACTGAATAAAAGATCACTATTTTTTTCAATTTAAAATATGCTACATTATAATAGTCATAGGCCAAGCCTGAATATATTTTATTAAAGGTCAATCAAGCATTTAAAATAATCTTATATCTATATTTATATAATTTCACAATCACTGATCATACACTCATCTTAGGAGGGATAACTACATCGACTTAAGGCCCACCTGGTCTATATAGATAACACTCTGATTACATGGATTTTTTGAGGATAACCCATTATTACTCTTACCTATTTCCCCCATTTACATTTGATATCATATTTAGTTTTTATGTAAAAACAAGGGTATATATTTTGTAGGTTTTATGTGCTACTTATTAGCACACATAGTTACATAGTAAACATTTGTAGATAACCACATAGACCCAGATCAAAAAATTAGACACACAGTCAACCAAGGCCCGGCCATAGTCAAAATATAAGGTTGTAGTGTGTCCATGTCCCCATTCTTTGGATTTGTCCTAATGTAGTTATAATTCTTACATTTGCTCATGACATAATTTTTAGGTCATTTTAACTAGTTTTTAGTCATATTCAACTTGCACAATCAACATAATATTTATTTTAGGGAAGTTTGTATATTTGTAGGTCTATTTAATATTTTTAACTAATTTCTGTATTTTATAAATTTTTAAGCTTTCTTATTTCACTTCTAAATCTATATATTCATTTATTTCAATTTAAATAGTTTAGATATGTTGATTTAATTAACTCAATTAAAAATAGATTAAATATGAACAAAAATTTGACATGTAACTTTGGGTTTCTCAACCTCTATCCATTTTTCCATAGATATAATGAAGATAAAAGATAAACAAGATGTACATAATAAAAAGATAAAGATAAACTTTTTATTGTATAAAAAATAAAAATAATTTTTAAGATTGGAAATTTTTTACACTTTATTAAGAAAAATGATGAGAATATGCATATAAAAGAGTCCATTTTTAAAAACTTTTGCATGCATGTCTTGATTTTAGGTATTTTGCTAATAAATATCTTCCTTGTTTTTTAAATTGAGATTGAGGTCTATTTTTAAAGATTGCTAGTAGAGACAAAGAGAAACAATCAAAATAAATGCTGGAAGAATAGCCATATAGTAGTTAAATTAGATGATTTGAATGATTTTATTAAGTTTAAATCATATTTTTTCTCTTTAAAACTGAAGTTAATTATCAATAAAATTATTTCAAAATTACTATTTATCAAACTAGCTATGTTGCGAGTGAAATTATTGATCGAAAAGCATACTTAAATAGTTTCAAACTTGAAAATATATGTTCATTGGTCTAAAATAATTTATATCTATAATAATATCAAAGATAAAACATATAATAATCTCCTCAATTTTAATTAATGCATCATATAACCTATGATTGCAAATCTTATTAATAAAGAAAGCTAAAACAAATTTATTACAAGATAACTTGCATTGCAAATTAAGTCTAAAATTAGAAAATATAATATAATCTATCTATAACACTAAATGAATTAAAATTAAACTAAAAAAAAAACAAATAAACTTTATTTAACTTACTATAAATATTTGGACATCATGCAATAAGCCTTCTTTAACAGAAAAATCAAACATGTAACTACTAGTCATCCTAGTCAACTTAGAGTTCCAATTACGTTAATTAAAGAAAGTTAACTCAAATAAGATTTAATTTAAGTAATATAATTAATAAACCACATGATTCCTCTTTTAAAATGAGTGGATAATGTTTTATACTCAATTTTTCAATAAAATAGAGGCAATAGATAAGAAGAATAGTCGAGCTATCTTCAAAAAATCTCACGTAATCTGATTATTACCTACATAGCCCAAGTAGGCCTTAAGCCGATGTATTTCTCCCTCTTAAGGTGAGTGTGTGATCAATTATTGTGCAAAAAAAAAACATAAACTAATATTAACTCAATTAAGCTAAAACAATATTCCTAACTACAAATTTCTCACAAAGAAAAATATGAAAACAAAAATGTAAATGTAAATGTAAATCACAAAGATATTTAATAAAACATATTCTTAAAATTAAAACTTACTTGAAACAATATGTAAGGCACACAAAGTTACAAAGTGAAATAAAACATGAATAATTTGAACAAAACTAGGATGAAAACACATAAACTTATGAAAATATGACTAAAATGTTGAAGTCATATGAGAAACAACATCAAAAATATTAGTTAACCTTTTAAAAAACAATCAATAAAATATAAATCAATCAAACTAAGACTTTAATTCAAATAATAATTAAAAATAAATAAAATAAAAAAGAAAGCCAAAAAGTATGAACAAACTAGTTCATTTGAATTCGACTTTACATGCCTTACATTTGACTTTGTAACTTTATGTGCCTTACATATTGTTTCGAGTAAATTTTCCTTTTAAGACTATCTTTTCTTAACTCTCTTTTTTATTTGCATTTATATATTTTTTATTCTTCATGGTTTTATGTTTTATCTATTTGTTCTTATGTTTTCTTTGTGAGAAATCCATAGTTGAGAATATTATTTTAGCTTAGTTGAGTTAAGATTAGTTTATGTTTTTTTTTGCACAATCACTGATCACACAATCACCTTAGGAGGGATAAATACAATGGATTAGGGACCACTTGGGCTATGTAGACAACACTCAAATTGTGTGGGTTTTTTTCAGATAGCTAAACTATTCCTCTTACTTGTTGCCCCCCTCTCCTTAATAAATTAAGTCTAAAACATTATCCACGCATTCCCAAAGATGAATCACATGGTTTATTGATTATATTTAACCTTTTAACATTTTAAAAAACTTTAGGACAAATTAAGACTTAACCTATATCTATTTTTAGTGATTATGATGTAATATTGATTCTGTGTTTTAACTAAGTTAATTAAAGAAAGTTAGCTAAACTCATATCTAATTTAAGTAAAATAATCAAGAAACCACATGATTCTTCTTTGGGTTTGAATGGAAAATGTTTGATATTCACTAGCTAATTTGGAATAATGGTCAATTTTAGAATGAAGTTTTTAAATGATTGAATTTAGTGAAAATCAATTTTATTTCTATCTAAAATTGAATCTATGTATCAGTAAAATTGTCTTAGAATTGTTAGCTATCAAGTTAGTCGTATTGTGAGTGAAATTATTGATCAAAAATGTCTTGAATAGCTTCAAACTTGAAAATATATGATTACTAGTATAAAATAACATATACCTATAATAACATCAGAGATAAAACATATAATAATCTCCTTAATTTGAATTAATGCACTACATAATCTCTGTGTGCAATTCATATTAATAAAGAAAGCTAAAATAAATTTATTACAAGATAATTTATGTTGCAAGTTAAGTCTAAAATTAGAAATAATATAATATTCCTAGACCACTAAGTGAAATAAAAACCAACTAAATATATAATAAACAAACTTAATTTTACTTACTATAAATATTTGGGCTTCATGCAAGAAGCCTTATTTAATAGTAAAGTCAAACATGCAATTGTTAATCATTTTAGTCAACTTAGAGTTTCAACTAAAGTAATTAAATAAAGTTAAGTTATATTTAATTTAAGTAATATAATAAATAAACCATGTGATTCCTCTTTTTAAATGAGTGGATAATTATTTATACTCAACTAAATACTAAAATATTAAACTAGAATACATAGAAGTGAACTACAGTTAACTAAGGTAAACTGACAATTAATTGGTAGTGCTAGTTATTTTTTAAGAAATCATTAGAAAGTTTCTCAAAGCGATAAAAACACTATTATTTTAATAAATAAATTAAATAACATTCAAAAAAATCTAAAAAAATAAAATATACTAATTCTAAAAATAGAACTCAAGTGTCCATATTGGCATCATACTCAGCATTCCCCCCTTTGATGTGAAGAGGTGAGATTCCTAACATCTCCCTAAATCTTCCATGTATCTTCTTTAGAAATATAAACCATATTACTTGTATGTAAGTTTATTTAAAGGTTTTATATTCAAATTTAGTATATGATAGTATAATTGTAGCTTGTTTCTTTGAAGACTAAGAAACCAACTTACTTCCCAATATGAAGCAATAACATGAAGTTGACTTCCTGTCATCAAGAGATCCTCCTCAATATGATTCTATATATCTAATGAAATTTTAATAATTTATTAGTTTTAAATGAATATCATGATTATAATTACCTCTTATATATCTAAAAAATCTCTTAATTTCTTGTAAATACTTGAGTGACAGTTTGCCCATAAATTAAAAAACTAGTGAAACTCAATAATTGATACCAATTCTAGTCATAGTGAGATAAATCAAACCTCCCACCATGATTATAAAAGTATTTTTATTAGTTTAAATATGTTCATCCTTCCTCATAATACTTTATCCACTTTCAATTGGAGTGTCTGTAGGCTTAGAATCTTAAAAATTGTACTTCTTTAGCATGTCCTGGGCATACTTGGCTTGACAAATGAATACTTTCTCTTTCTTTTGATGAACTTCCATGATAATAAATTAATTCATAAGTCTAAATTATTCATATAAAATTCTAATTTCATTTATTCTTTCAAATTATTCAATATCTCTATAGATCCACCTATAAAGATCAAGTCATCTACATAGAGATAAACATATAAAATATTAAAATTCAATGCTTGTACGTAAAGAGTTAGATCATTTTGACTTAAAAAAATTATCCAATAATTAGATATAAATTATTGAGTATAAATATCTTGTATCTTTATTCAGCTCATAAATAGCCTTTTTCAACCTATATACCCAAAATTATTTACCCTTTACTTCAATACCTTATGGATGCCCCACCTATACTTCTTCAATCACTCCATTAAGGAATGCACTTTTAACCTTGGTCTTGTAGACCCAATTTATAATAATTACATATTTCATAAAATCATATTTAAATAAATTCCATGTATCATTCCTCTCAATTGAATCCATCTCTAATATCATAGCATCAACTCATTCTTTCTTTTGACTAGCTTCTGCATAACTTCTAGGTTCACTAGTCACTAATGATAATGTAAACATAATATTATCATCATAAGTATCATTAAATAATTTATGTTCATAATATTTTATCCTTTTTATCATCCTATCATAATTCTAATCCAATATTTTATTGGTTGGATGAGAATTCAATAAACGATTGTTCTTACTTTACATTGATGTAGATGGATTACTAGTCTCTTGCAAAGAGCTAATATTATTTCATGATGAACTAGAAATCTATGTAGAAATTTGTAAGTCCTCTAAATTAAAATTAAGAGGATTTCCCCCTTCACTTATGACTTCTTTAGCTACATTATTAGACCAACACACAGCTTATTTTTAAAAAATTACAATCCTTAGAAACTATTGTGGATTTACTAGTAGTATTATAACACTTGTATGCTTTGATTTTATCACTATATCTTATGATAATATGATCAACACTCTTAGGATCAATTATAACACTCTTATATTTTATTTTTAATTATTTTCATAATACCATTTCCTTCAACTTGGATAGACTTTCTATCTCCTAATTACTCTTAACTTTTGAAGGAATCATCTAACTTGTTGAAATCATCTTTGTGACTTGTCACCTAATTTAAACAACCTAAATTAAGAGATAACACATTATTTTCTTCCTATAACCCAAAAAATATGTGAAACAATAATTTGAGCCATTTCAAAACTCACTTTGTTTAGTTTTCAAATCCTTCTCTTCCCTTGCTTGATTGACTTGATTCTTAGTTGCTAGTATTCTGCAATATTTTATCATGTGTCTTGGTTTTTTATAGTAATTATAAGTAAAGTATTTCTTGTTCTTACATGTTAAATTTATTTCATAATTTTTATTTAAATTTAAATTTTTTATACTCTATTTATTATTATTTTTATTTCTCTTTGGTCTTTGAAACCCTTGCCTTGGTTTCAAGTGATTGTTTTGGACCATGTTCTATATCTCTTACATATAATCTTATATTATCCTTATGAAACAAGAGAGAACCCACTAACTCATCAACACTTATAGTGCTCATGTCATTTCATTCTTCAATAGTGATCACAATATGAAACTATCTTTGGCTTAAATATCCCAAAATATTTCTTATAACATTATATTGTATATAATCTCCATAAACCTTCATTCTATGAACTAAATCATTTATTATTATGCAATAATCTCCAACTCCTTCAAAATTTGAGATTCTTAAATTCTAAAAATTCATTTTATGAGTTTGGAGTTCTGATTATCTTACCTTAATATAGCCTTGATAATAAGTCTCTAAGGTATTCTATGTCTCATGGGTATTCTTGCATCCTATAATTCTTGGATAAATACTTGGGTCTATAACACTCTGAATATAGAAGAAGGCGTGTGCATCTCCCTTTTTTCCATCATTTTTTATTTTTTATTTATCTTGTGTTAATGTGTTTCAATATTAATGTGGTGTGTACTTATAGGGAAAGTTATTCCAAACTTATTTCTATATAATAATTCTCTTCAATTTATCTCTCTAATACTTAAAGTTGTCACCCTTGAAAATAAGAATATTCGTGGAAGCATAATTCACCGAAGCCATTGTATCTTTTAAATATATCTTTAAAATATTTTGAACCTTGATTGAACATGGATCTAATACCAAATAAAATTTTTGAATGATTATTGGATTGAGTGCAAATTATCTTTGTTTCTCTCTAAAATTGAAGCTATGTATTAACAAAACTATTCTATAATTTTTAGTTGTCAAACTAGTTGTGTTGTGAGTGAAATTGTTGATAAAATAATATCCTAAATTACTTCAAACTTGAAAATATATGATTGATGATCTAAAATAATGTATTATAGAAATAATATCAGAGATAAAACATACAAGAATCTCATCAATTCAAATTAACTCACTACATAATTTTTGTGTGCAATTTCTAATAATTAAGAAAGCTAAAATAAGTTTATTACAAAATAACTTATGTTGCAAGTTAAATATAAAATTAGAAAATATAATATAATATTCCTAAACCAATAAATGAACTAAAACTTAACTACAAATAAAATAAAAAAACTTGATTTAACTCACTATAAATATTTGGACATCATGTAACAAGCCTTCTTGAAAAGTAAAGTCAAATATGTAACTACTAGTCATCCTAGTCAACTTAGAGTTTTAATTAAACTAATTAAATAAAGTTAACTTAAATTAAGTCAACTTAGAGTTTTAACTAAACTAATTAAAGAAATTTAACTTAAATTATATTTAATTTAAGTAATACAATCAATAAACCACATGATTCCTCTTTGTTAATGAGTGTATAATGATTTAGACTCGACCAAGTACTCAAACATCGAAGTAAAATACACCAAAGTGAATTACAATGAACTGAAGTGAAATGGTAGTTAATTGACAGTTCTATTTATTTTTCAATAAATCATTATAAATTATCTCAAATTGACAAAAATATTAATTAAGGTAATAAATAAATTAAATAACCTTCTAAAACACTTAAAAAACTAAAATATGCTAATTCTAAAAATAGAACTCAAGTACCCATATTAACATTATACTCAATGTGCTCGAGAGGAATACGTCAAGGAGACCCTCTCTCCCTATACTTATTCATCATTATCGCAGAGGCACTGGGAAGATACATACAAGCAAATATAGCCTCAAAAAAGCTAGTGGGCATCAAACCTGCCTCCTCCCTTCATCCTATGGTGGTACAATAGTTTGTGGATGATACCATCTTCTTTGGCATCTCATCGGTAATTGAGGCTAGAAGATGGAAGAATATCTTAAATAATTATGCCAGAGAGTTGGGATAAAGGATAAATTTCCAGAAAAGCAATGTGTATTTCTTCAACACTCCTAATGAACTTAGACATATAATCATTGATATATTAGAATGTGCTGAAGTTGGCCTACCAGCTACCTACCTGGGTCTCCCACTCTCAGTCAAAGAGGTATCTCCTAGTTTTTGGAATGGAATTGTGGAAAGAACATGACAGGACCAAAGTTTCCCAAAGTTCTAACACAACTTGTCAGATTTAAGAGCACACATGATTACCAATGTATAAGCAACTTCAACATGCAGATATATCAGAAGAACAAATAACTATCAATGAGAAATAACACAAAAACTGAGAGGCAACACATAATTGTATTCAACTCATTACAAAGAAAATTACAATAAAAAGATCACACTCTTCTCCACCTCTGTGAGGCTTCCTCCTTAAGGGCTCCAAGTAATCTTCCCACCTGAGTAATCTTCTCTCATAGGTCAAAACACATAGCTAACACAAGCTGTTGTTCACCTCATTGTACATCTATACAATCGAGTACGAACTGGTACTCCAAGTAGATCTAACCATGATCCTGCTCCTGATGTATTGTTGTCACCTTGGATCTAGCTCCCCCGCCGATCTCCTTTCTGACCATTGCATTCACACATACCTGCAGACCAACCTGATCTTACTTATCACATGTAGATCTCCTCCATGATCCTGCAACACCCTGTATATCAAACCTGATCTTACATACATGGGGAATCCTACTTGATTCCACCATGGGAAGAACTCTCCAAGCTCCACACTTGGGTTCTACACTTAAAAATATAGCCCATGAGTCTATTATATAGATCTCATGCATACACTTAATTTAGACGTGCGGCTCAAAGACTCGAACTGGTCTTTATCATGCAAACTCCACGTTCACTTAACTGACTGTTCGTCAACAAGAGTTCTGACCGCTACAGGTGACCAACATCGGTCCCTGTCTTCCTGGAGGTGACCGATGCTGGCCGATCTCCTGCCAATGCCAGTTTCCTCTGTGCTTCCCCTGACCGATGTCGGTTGTGGCCTACTGACGCCGGCGACTGTCAAGTTATGAAAAAACCTCCTCCTTCTGTTTGCAACAAGATGAATCTTTTAGCTCCACACCCTAACAATCTCCCACTTAGAGATAAAGAGCTACACCTGTACCCATACCAGTACTCTATCTAATATGTATCCTGGCTTGTATTCCTCTTCAAGCTCCGACTTGAAGACAACCCACCACGCTCCCTGTGGTGCTACACCTGTGCCTAAATTTCTCCATTCTTTTGCCTTGCTATACTCCCACTCAAACAGCAACCCCTATGAGTAACCTATAATCAACAACACTTAACAAATCTAAACCACCTGTTAGTCAAGCTCGCTCTGAGAACGTCCAACCTCACTCTGATACCATTTGACAGGACCAAAGTTTCCCAAAGTTTTGACACAACTTGTCAGATTTAAGAGCACACATGATTACCAATGTATAAGCAACTTAAACATGCAAAAATACCAGAAGAACAAATAACTATCAATGAGAAATAACATATAAATTGAGAGGCAACACATAATTGTATTCAACTCATTATAAAGGAAATTACAATAAATAGATCACACTCTTTTCCACCTCTGTGAGGCTTCCTCCTCAAGGGCTCCAAGTAATCTTCCCACCTGAGTAATCTTCTCTCATAGGTCACAACACACAGCTAACACAAACTGTTGTTCACCTCATTGTACATTTGTATAATTGAGTACGAACTAGTACTCCAAGTAGATCTAACCATGATCCTACTCCTGATGTATTGCTGTCACCTTGGATCTAGCTCCCCCGTTGATCTCCTTTCTGACCCTCGCATTCACACATCCCTGTAGACCAACCTGATCTTACTTATCACATGTAGATCTCCTCCATGATCCTACAACACCCTGCATATCAAACCTGATCTTACATACATGGGGAATCCTACTTGATTCCACCATGGGAAGAACTCTCCAAGCTCCACACTTGGGTTCTACACTTAACAATACAGCCCATGATTCTATTATATAGATCTCATGCATACACTTAATTTAGATAGGTGGCTCAAAGACTCAAACTAGTCTTTATCATGCAAACTCCGCGTTCACTTAACTGACTATTCGTCAACAGGAGTTCTGACCACTACAAGTGACCAACGTCGGTCCCTGTCTTCCTGGAGGTGACCGACGTCGGCCGATCTCCTACCGATGTTGGTTTCCTCTGTGCTTCCCCTGACTGATGTCGGTTGTGACCTACTGACGCTGGCGACTGTCAAGCTGCAAAAAAACCTCCTCCTTCTGTTTGCAACAAGGTGAAGCTTTTAGCTCCACACCCTAACAGAACATAGAGGAAACTTCTTGGTTGGAAGGGGAAACTACTCAGTAGTGCTGGTAAACTACAACTTCTTTCAGCTTCACTGCAAGGTATTCCTACTTACTTCCTATCTCTTTTTAAAATTCTTACGTATTTTTTGGAGAAACTAGAACATATCCAAAGGAAATTTTTATGGATGGGAGTGGAAGACAAATAGAGAATGTCTTTAGTCAGATGGGAAAAAGTGTGTCTTCCAAAATCTCATGGTGGACTTAATATTAGGTCTATCAAGAACATGAACAAAGCCCTTCTCTCAAAAGTTAGTTGGAACTTGATCCATAAAATAATGATTGGGAGGAAATAATGTATGCCAAATACATGCATAGCATTGATGATTCCAACTTTCTTCAACAAACAGGATTACCCCAGGGATCTGTGATATGGAATAAAATGCTAAAAATTAGAAGCCTTCTTAAACAGGGACTTAGATGGAAACTTGGAAATGGCCGGCATATTAAATTCTGGGATGATATCTAGTTGA
Source organism: Torreya grandis (assembly GCA_037957365.1). NCBI lineage: Eukaryota > Viridiplantae > Streptophyta > Pinopsida > Cupressales > Taxaceae > Torreya > Torreya grandis. The sequence continues at coordinate 1,217,404 of JARHVA010002579.1, read as the reverse complement.
AGGATAAAGCACTCATCATACAAGGAAACTATGGAGAGATTGTTGACTTGACTACCCAATTTTTTGGAGAAAGGGTCAGTGATTATATGGAAAATAACAATGGGATGAGGAGTTGGAAAAATCTTTTGGATTGTTGTGTTCACCAGCCTGAGCTTTTCCCAAGAGTTTGGGAGATACAACAGTGCATTTAGGAGATCAAAATCCCTCTCTTCCCTTGAGAGGATGAATAATACTGGTGGCTAAATAAGAATGGATCATTCTTTGTCAAATCTGCTTAAAATCTGCTCATTCTTGAAACTTGGAATAAAGATGTATGGAAAAAGGTTTGGAATCATAAACTTATTCTAAAAATTAACATGTTTTGGTGGGTTGCTGCTCATAAAAAAATCCTTACTCAAGATAACATTCAAAAGAGAGGGTTTACTCTAGTTAACAGATGTTTCCTATGTGGTTCAAAAGAGGAATCAGTTTCACACCTCTTTATCCACTGTGAGTTTGCCCGAGAATTATGGGGCACAATACTTAACAACTTTGGTAATGAATGGGTCTATAATTCTGACCTTAAAGAAGTAATTCTAAGCTAGAACCCAACCTTCACACATCCCTAGCTTATGAAATTATGAAATCAAGCTCTGCCATGTTTGAGTTGGACTTTATGGAAAGAGCGCAACCACATAATGTTTAGGGACACTGCTAGAAATGCTTCTCAGGTGTTTAACTCCTTTGTTAAGACCATTATGGAAAGTGTTACAATAGAACATATTCATGTTATGGAGGAACCCCTATCCCAAATTGAAAACCAAATTGCAGCCAAATGGAAGGTTTTAAACCATATCCCTGGGTATAATAACTCCAAAATGCTACAGAGACTTAATACTAAATGGATCCCCCTAAACCTAACTGGATGAAACTCAATTTTGATAGGGCATCCAAGTTGGATGGTAAAGCTAGTGGAGGAGGAATTATAAGGAATGATAAAGGATGGATGTTTGATGTCTATGCTGGTGGAATTGGATGCTAGAGCAACAACTATGTTGAAGCAATGGCTTTACTATGGGGACTAAAGTTAGTTATATCCCTAGGAATAAGGAACTTGAATATACAAGGAGACTCCAAGATGGTCATAGATGCCATTAATAAAGCATCAAATGTGGGAATCAAGCTAAAAGACATCATTATTGATATCCAATTTCTTTTACAAAAGTTTTCCAAAGTTGAGATTTCCCATACCTACAGAGAAGGCAACAGGGTCGCTGATGCTTGTGCCAACCTTGGTCAACAATTTTTAGGTTGGAGGGTGTGGCGACAAGGTGTTCATATTCCCTCAAACATTAGGGAGATCATTTAAAAGGAGATGACTTTTCAAGAATGAGGCACATTGATGACAAGGATAGCTCTTGGAGGCGGTCCATGTGGAGAGGGCCATCGAGGATCTCAAAACTTGATAACCTTAGTACTTTCTTGGTAATCATTCATAATTCATTATATCATGAGGTTGAGGCACGTGGGTCTCATCATGAAAATCAAGGGGAAATTATTTTCAAGCATGGGAGTAGACAACGTCATCGCTGCAGGGCATTTCATAAAATCAGCTATCACATCTGCATTCTTCATAAATGGAAGCAAGGGTTAGCTACCAGTTCAAAGCTGAAGGCAGAACTTAGGAACTCCACTATCTAGGTCTACAAATATAGAATGGGGGGAGACCATATTTGAACTGAACCTGTCTCCTATTGTGAATTTAAAGATAATTCGCTAGTTTGGCACTATTGTAAAGAAGGGGGTATCAGCCCATATTTGGAAAGGCTGAATGGTTATGATGAATACTTGTCCGAGTAGTTTGTGAGATATTGGTTGAATAGGTAGGTCACAGTGGGTGGAATTAGTTTTGAAATCTTTGAAAAGGTGATTTATATGGCCATGAGAATGACCATGTAGGGTATAAAACTTCAAAGGAAAACCAAAATCATGGATATGGCTAGCCATAAACTATTTTTAGGTGAGGGAGAAGAACTCATCCCATATCAAGGAGGGTTTGACTGCGTTAAACTTCTGGAGCCATGGGATGGAGTATGATTCATTCTCATGAAGTAATTCACTCTTGAGGTGTGATTTACCAGGTTCTACAGTTACCACCTTCCTTTGTTAAATTATTTCAGGTGCAATGTTATTATTAGCTTTCCTTTTTACTTGATCTCCTCTTTGGAACACTCTGTCCTAAGGGTGAGAACTAAAATGGCTAAGAAGCTGGATATAAACCCTATTCCCCTACACCAGGGGCTAATTTTATACCTATACAACTTTCACCACACCCTCGAGCCTAATAAGAATATCAGAGTTGACAGTGGAGACATTCCTTCCAACCCGATGTCTGGTGATGCTATTGACGAGTCTTGGGTTTCCCCTACTCCTACCAAAACAAAATATGTCTTTTTTTCCACCCCTAAAAAGACCCCTGTTGATACCCCCAGCTCCTTTGCGAGTAAGAAGGATAAGAAGAGAAAAGTTGATGAAGAGGAAGAAAATATTAAAGAGACTACAAAAGGGACCCACAGGAATTTGGGTAGGGCCATGGGGGGCCAAGGTGGCAAATCTCACAAGCCTTCCAAAATTAATAAGGAAGGATTCCCCTCTAAGTGCATAGGTCAGGGTGGATTGCTGGTAAACCCACCCCGAAGGCCAAACTGATTGATTACTTGGAAAGTGCTTCGGAAGAAGCAACCCAGGAGGAAGAGTCTGAGGAGCTGAAAATCCAAGAAATTTTAGAAGACACTGGAGGGAAGCAGGCTACTAGGGATTTTGAGGTTACTGAGGAACAGGGTGCTGACATTATGGGAACTGTTGACAATAAGGGGAAAATGTATGTCGAGGAAGCTGGTGAGGGCACTGAGAATGAGACTGATTTTAAAACTAAAATTGGGACCCTAAAGGACTGGATTCAAAAGCTGGAAAAGGTTTTCACCAAAGGGCTTTGAAATACAATTCTACTGAACATGTCTATGCTGGAAGTGGTGGGTAATCTGGGTATGCTGACAATGCAGAGAATGAGAAACTTAATGATCTTATCAAATCAATAGTTATGTAAGGGGAGACCTCTCTGACTCTGGTCTTTCCATTGCTTGTGTTTTATTTTTGACTATTGTTCTCGGCTGTGCCATCGTTTCTCTAAAGGCATTTTTTGTTGGTTTGCCTTCTTGTCTTTTTTGATTGTATAGGGTTTGGCCCCTAGTTTGCTGCCTTACTTTATCAAAAACATTATACTCAATAAAAGACATCCATTATCAAGTATTTCAAACAATCTTATATCTATATTCATATAGTTACACAATCATTGATAACATACTCACCTTAGGAAGGAGAACTGCATCAACTTAAGACCCACTTGAGCTATGTAGGAAACACTCAAACTACATGAATTTTTTTGAAGATAGCTCGACTATTCCTCTTACTTGTTGCCTTCCTTTGTATTTGATCTCATATTTAATTTTTGTGTAAGAACAAGGGTTTTTATTTTACAAATTTATCATGTTGCACATTGGCACATATAATTAAATAGTAACCCTTTGTAGATAGTCATGCAGACTTAGAATAAAAAATCAAACATATAGTCAACCAGGACCCAACCACAATCAATAGACAAGGTCACGATGTGTTCATGTCCCCATTTTGTGGATTTGTCCTAGTGTAGTTATAATTCCTACATTTAGTCACAACACAATTTTTATATCCTTTGAACTAGTTTTTAGTTACATTCAACTTGCACAGTCAACATAATATTTATTTTAAGGAGGTTTACATATTTTTAGGTCTATTTACTATTTTTAGCTAATTTCTAGATTCTATAAATTTTATACTTTCTTATTTCACTTATTGATATGTATATTCATGTATCTAAATTTAAATATTTTAGATCTATTAATTTGATTCCCTCAATTAAAAAAATAGATTAAATATGAACAAAAATATAATATGTAACTTTGGGCTTCTCAACCTCTAGCCATTTTTCCATAGACATAATAAAGATAAAAGATAAAAAAGATGTACATAATATAACTATTGACCATTTTTACCCCAAGTCAAAAATGTCAACCCCTATGGGTTTAAACTTGAGTTGTCATGTCTTAATAGATTTGTTCATAGTCCATTACATGTTTTGATAGTCTTCAAGTGGTCTTTGTAAGGTCTTGTTAGCATTATTTAAGGTAATGTCTTTGCCAAGATTTTTAATGACTTCAAAGTTAGTCTGGTGGGTCCTACGAGTATGTCATGATGTGTCAAGATGGTATATGGTTTATCAAGTAAATCCTTTCACTTGGTCACTTGGTCTAAAGCTTGTTAATCTTATTTGGAAAGGTTAAAGTATTTTAGCATTTTTTAAGGTTTCTAGAGAAACCTACATTTTAATTGTGGTCAAATTAAGCCTTCTCAAGTTAATATTATTGAATGAAGCATTAAATCTAATGGTGAAGAGGTAATTTAAAGTCAAAGGTGGATTTCCAAAGCTTTATAAGTCATCTAACCATGTGTTAGTCTTTCATCATGCTTATCAAGCACTCTAAAGTCATTTAAGTCACTTTTTGAGCTAAATATGAAGTGATGTACGTATTTTCTCAAATTCCAAACATTTAAAGAGGAGTTATAATTTGAATGTGTCAAGATAGAGTTAGATTAGCAGTTTGCATGTTAGGCCATGATCAGTTACTTTAGTTTCAACTCCAAACAAGCAGTTTAAGGTACTTATACAGACTTCAAGAGCCCAATTTTAGGTGAAAATGCCTTCAGAGTGTATCTTCACATTATTTAGGTTATAATAATTCTTGGAATGAAGTTTCAAATCTCAAAATTGTAGAAAATCAATCAGGAACTCCATCATTCTCTTCATAAGCTCATAAAGGCAAATTTCAAGTAAATGGTATAGGTCATACAAGTAGAATTAGATCCCAATATCTTGACTAGAGTTGATGACCCTAATGTCCTCTTAAATAGAATCATTTCTTATTTGATTGAGCTCCTTAGATTTATAAACAATTGCTAAGGAGCTAGGGTGTTATAAAAGGTCACAAACCCCATTGTCTTAGTTTTGGGAAGCATACATGCAGATTTGAGTTTGTTGATGCAATATTAATACTATATAAGTTCCTCAAAGGTCCACATAACCCTCCTACATCATCTTTTATCATCATTTAGCACATGTATGCAGTGGTTAAGAAAGAAGCCTTCATGGTCATAGGTTGCAGGTTTGATCTCATGGTCTTGGTTCCAAAATGAGATCAGATATGTATGATAATGGTTATTTATGGTATATTATACATAAAAATACCTTATTTACGTTCCATAAGGTTAAAAAAAGGCTCATCAACACCCAAATTCTCTCAGACCTTATGCATGCATACTAATCCTTCTTGGTGTAGGTCTCAATGAGGTTGTAGGAAAATATAAGTGTTTTAAAGACATTCTAAATGTTTTGATTGAATAATTTCAACCTTGATTCAAGTAAATAATATGATTAATATTCCCAAGATCCTTTTTAACTAATAATATCCCATACAATAGGACCTTGTAGTTAAAAGTCTTAAATATAGACCTATAGGTCTGTGTTAATTTATAACCTAAAAGACACATGTATGAAGTGAATGAGAAGTTTAAAAGTTTTGTATGAAAGTTAATAAGAACATGGTTTTATTCCCAAACACTTTTCATGGGATAACTAAGGTGAATGATGGAAATGAAGGGGGTGGTTGTATAGTTATAAGCTTAGATGATCATGTATATGTCTACCTATAAGAATGTGGTCTATGGGGAAAATGAGGGTCTAAACTTTGCATTATAAGTGTTATATAAAGTTTAAAGATTCATTATAAATTTATGAGGAAATATAAGATAGTATATAATTCCAATATAGCCCAAAATTCATGGTGAAAGGTCAAAGACAACATGAAAACCTCAAGCACTTATAGTCAAGCTTGTATATAGATGTATAAGAAAAGTTTGTTCAAGATGAAGAAGTGGAAGAGAAAAAACCTTCACAATGTTACAAGGGGTAAATAGGTCATCACATACCTATTCAAGGTTTTAATTTCACCTATTCTCTCATTTGAAGACAAAGAACTCAAATACTCACCTACAACCATGAGTGTCCTATTAGAAGCTTGCACATAGGCCTGTGTGTTAAATTATGGAGAAAGGATATCAAGTTGACTTTTAAAGACTCTTGGGATATGTATAATATCATGACTAGGTTTTATACCAAAGGATGAGGGTCGACAGTGAAAATGAAAAGACAATAGCATAGGACTGAGGGTTGGGAGCCACTATCAAATCTAGAATCTCAATGGGCCTGCTATAATCAGTAAAGTCAAACTTTGAATTCAATTAGCCTAAAATACAATGAAAATAATATTAAAACATATGGAAGGAATATTCAAGGATTTTGGATATGGTCATGAATAATAGCTTGTGATTTTCAAGGAATTTGGTACTCAAACTCTCATTCTCAACCACTCACACAGTATACTAGTTGAGGGGTCATTTTTGAGAGATCAAAACTCCTTAAAGGATTTATATGATTATAAGAGGCCATTAGGAGTGATGGTAAGGGTATCATACCTAAAATATTTTACATTGGTTCAATCTTAAATCCTTACACTTGTATGAATGATCTCTAATAAATGGACCTACTTCAAACCATGTCTTAACCTTATGAGGAGATCGAGAGAAGAGTAAAGTTTTGCTTAGATATTGGAGGATAGTTTTAATGGGACTAAGTGGTGAGTAATTATTATGTATATGTCCCCTCACTTCCACCTTGTGGCATTAGGAAGGAGAGATAGGATCCATTCTCTATGAAAAATTCTTAAGAGATGAAGACACTTAAAACCCTTATTAAACCCTAGTGAGAACCTAATGGAAGAAATAGGCCTTCAAATGGAACCTATTGGATATATTCAACCTTGAAATGGAATTTTTGAGATTTTTAATTCCTTTGAACACCTTCTTAGACATTTTTTAGCACATGTGAAGGTACATAATTGTATAGAATTAATCTCAATACAAGGTTATAGACTTATGTGTGAAGAATCAAGGTATGGGATGGTATTCAAACCAAGTGTATAAGTCCATCAAGACTTTAAAATGGTTTTAAAACCATGCACACCTATTAAGGTTTCATAAATTTATATATGACTTAGCCAAGTCATCAAGTTGGCTAAGAAGGGATAAATGCATTATTTTGCAAACCAAAGGAGCCTATCTACATAACTAAAAATGCAAATGAAGACCTCACTCTCAAAGTGTTGAGATTTTTTATGATGTTTCTGGCCTAATCAAACCAATTCCAAACTTTAGAGCCTGCAAATTTATTTCCAAACACTCCAATTGTCTCTCAAGCCTATTCAAGCACCTAGGCTAGAGTTTTTTACCATTTCATGGTTGTTAGGTTGTGGAGCTAAAAGCTTCAACCCTTTGCAAACCAAGGAACAGAAGGTTGCTGAGATCCAGGAGCACCGGCGTCGGCAGCAGGACCAACGTCGGTCGAGACCAGTGTAGAAGGCCACCGGCGACGGCAGGAAGTGGGCCGACGTCGGCAGAACCAGGCAAGTAGGGACCGGCGTCGGTCACCTGTGTGTTCCAGAACTGTTCGTTGCACGAACAGTTAGTTAAGTGAACGAAGAGTTTGCATGTTAAGACCAGTTAGAGTCTTGGGTTGCGAGGATAATTGTCTAAATTAAGAGTCTAAGTTATTGTTTAAGTTAGGGATCTATTTATAGACCCATTGGCATGTATTGTATAAGTATGAGATAGAAAGGAAGAGTTCCTTCTAGTTGTAAGATCATTGAGTTGCAGGTTGTTGCAAGCTCATAGGAGATCTACATGTGAGTATGGTCTATTGAATTGCAGGTTGCAGGCTCATGGGAGATCAACTTGAAGTGCTATAGAGTGCTTGGTGTACCGGCAGGGTTATTACTGACTGGTTGGTGAGGTGAACACCAATTCTGTGTGTGAGTTGGTTTTTGGGACCATTTTTTGTGTAGGAGAGTGTGTGTGAGAAGAATTACTGTACACTTGAGGCGTGGGAAACCTCTGTAAGGGGGAAGAGTGTGGCAGCTCTTTATTGTATTCTTTTCTGTAAAGTGTTAATACAAGATAGTGTATTGTCTCTCATATTTTGTGCTATTGGTGAATTCTAGTTACTTGTGTTTCTGGTTATTTCCGCATATTTAATTGCTTATATTTGGTAATCATATTTTTCTCTTTCTGAGGAGCAAGATCCTAACAGGTGGAATTAGAACAGGTGTGTTTGTTCTTGGATTCTCACCACCCCTTACAACTGGTATCAGAGCTTTTGGTTGGGATACTAACAGATTGGTTTAGATCTGGGTAGTGTGTTTTGATTACAGGTTACTCACAGGGCTTCTGTTTGAGTGGGAGTTGAGCAATGGCAGAAGACAGTAAGCTACGAATGGAAAATTTTAATGGCAAAAACTACCAGTTATGGAGGATACAGATTGAGGACTATCTGTATCAAAAAGATTTGTACTTACCATTGGGTGGGGTTGCTAGCAAACCCTCGGATATGAAAGATGAAGAATGGGAGGTTCTTGATCGGAAGGCTCTGGGATCTATTAGATTGAGTCTTGCATCATTTGTGATTTCCAGCTTATCACAGTGTAAGACAACGGTGGAGTTGATGGAATCTTTGGCAAATTTGTATGAAAAACCCTCAGCTTCTAATAAGGTATTTCTTATGAAGCGTTTATTTAATTTGCAAATGTTGGAAGGTGGATCTGTTCATAGCCATTTTAGTGATTTCCATGGTTTGGTAAACCAGTTAAGTTCAGTCAATATTGTATTTGATGATGAAATTAGAGCTCTCTTAATCTTGTGTTCATTGCCTGAAAGTTGGGAAGGTTTGGTAATGGCAGTTTCTAATACTGTGTCTCCTTCAAAAGTCTTAAAAGTGGATGATGTTGTGAGTGTGATCTTGAATGAAGAGATACGCAGGAAAAGCACAGGTGAATCATTAGGAGATGCTTTGAGTGTTGAAGGCAGAGGAAGGCCAAGAGAGAAGATAGAGCGTGGGAGATCAAGGTCGAAGGTAGGTAGAAGATCCAAGTCCAGGTATGGCAAAATAACCTGCTGGAAATGTGGAAAGCAAGGGCACTTAAAGAGAGATTGCAGATCGGGTGAAGATCAGCATGAAGGACATGGAGAAGAAGCAGATGTTGTGGATTACATTGCACAGGATGCTCTGGTATGTTCTTTGGATAAAGTAGAATCTTGGGTTTTAGATTTTGGTGCCTCTTTTCATGCATCCCCACATAGGGAATTTTTTCATGAGTATGTCCAGGGAGACTTTGGAGAAATTTGTGTAGGGGATGGTAAGCCTTGTCAGATTGTTGGCAAAGGAAAAGTGAAGCTGAAATTGCAGACAGGTGACACATGGGTGTTAAAGGAGGTCATGCATGTCCCAGTTCTGAAGCGGAATTTGATTTCTGTTAGAAGTTTGGGTGATGAGGGTTGCACAGTAACTCTCACAGCAGACTTTTGGAATGTTACCAAGGGTACACTTGTTGTAGCTAGAGGTAAGAAAGTAGGTACGCTTTATCTATCTACTTGTATTATTGATTCTCTTTCTGAGTTATCTACTTCAGCTGTAGATTTGGAGATATGGCTTAATAGGCTTGGTCACATAGATAAGAAGGAGATGCTTGTTCTTGAGTCAAAGAGTATGCTTTCAGATTTGGAAGGCATGGATCATGGTTTCTGTATGCAGAAGAAGAAGGTGACGTTTCTTGAGGAATCTAATGTTAGTGACAAGAATAGGAAAGCCTTAGTTTTCAAGGAGAAGATGACGGACAGAGTTCAGCACAATATGCAGAGGAATTCTGAGTAGAGCAAGGGAGATTTGGACAAGGGTTTGATCCAAAATGAGCTCGCAGGAAAAAGTTAGGTCTCACTAGAAAAACACAGAGACCGACATCGGCAGGAAAACCAACGTCGGTGTCCAGACAGGGACCGACGTCGGCTATGTGCAGCCCAATGTCAGTGACTCAGGGCAGATTACGACCAGTGTCGGCTAGGGGAAACCGACGTTGGCAAGGTGGCAGTCATAGGGAACCGACATCAGTCGACTGTAGACTGAGATGTGACTGGCATCGGTCATTGAGATGAATTTTGGGTGGACAGCCAGTTGTCATGGAGTCTCAAGCGCCCATATGGAGGACTGAAGGTGTAAGTAAGTTCTTAAATTCGTCATTTCCCTTCTTTACACTACTTGTTGCTCACTTATGGTATAGAACCAGGAAGTTGTTAAAGAAGCAGAACAGGTAGATTCAGGAAAAAGTGGGAGCTTGGCATGGATGAGGATGTGATTCCTTGGAGGAGAACCAAATAGGTGTTTTGGGTAGAGTTGCCAGCTGGAAGTAAGCACTGAGAGACGAATGGATGTTTAGGATGAAGAAGAGTGAAAATGGATACGTGAGATGGAAGATTAGGGTATATGATCTTGTATTAGCTGCAGGGCAATGGAGGTTTGATCATTGTGTTTCTCTTTACCAGGTTGGATAATATTAGCTACATTATCCTATTTTTGTATGATGTGCTTGTTGCAGGGTTACATATACAGGTATTGTTGAACTAAAGGTAAAGCTAGTTCAGGTGTGTGTCATGGATAATCTGGGAGCAGCAAGATTCTTTGGCATGAGTGTGTTCTAGAGACATGGAGGTCTTGTTGACTTTGTTTTAGGATGATTGTGTGAAACCAGTTAGCACGTTGATGGTTAGATAGTTCATAGAACAGGTGTCTTAATTCACATAATGAGGTTGAGTGCATGGTATGTACTAAACCTGAGTTTTCCCAAGCAGTGGGAGTTGTCACAAGTTTGGAGTCAATCTGGGGAAGTAATACTAAAGTTTAGTTCAGTGGGACTAGCAGCAGGTGCACATGCTATGCAGGGTCAAGTTCTTTTTCTACATGGTTTGTAGATGCGGATGTGGCAGGTAATTTGGATGACAGGTTTTGCACTATAGGATTTGTGGTGGTTGGTCTTCAAGAGTGATCTTGAGGAGGGATACAAAGCCAAGGGAACAAACTAAATAGAGTACAGGTACGGGTACAGGTTGTAGCTATTTATCTCCAAGTGGGAGATTGTTAGGTTGTGGAGCTAAAAGCTTCAACCCTTTGCAAACCAAGGAATAGAAGGTTGCTGAGATCCAGGAGCACCGGCGTCGGCAGCAAGACCGACGTCGGTCGAGACTAGTGCAGAAGGCCACTGGCGACGGTAGGAAGTCGGTCGACGTCAGTAGAACCAGGCAAGCAGGGACCGGCGTCGGTCACCTGTGTGTTCCAGAACTGTTCGTTGCACGGACAGTTAGTTAAGTGAACGAAGAGTTTGCATGTTAAGACCAGTTAGAGTCTTGGGCTGCGAGGATAATTGTCTAAATTAAGAGTCTAAGTTATTGTTTAAGTTAGGGATCTATTTATAGACCCATTGGCATGTATTGTATAAGTATGAGATAGAAAGGAAGAGTTCCTTCTAGTTGTAAGATCATTGAGTTGCAGGTTGTTGCAAGCTCATAGGAGATCTACATGTGAGTATGGTCTGTTGAATTACAGGTTGCAGGTTCATGGGAGATCAACTTGAAGTGCTATAGAGTGCTTGGTGTACCGGCAGGGTTATTACTGACTGGTTGGTGAGGTGAACACCAATTATGTGTGTGAGTTGGTTGTTGGGACCATTTTTTGTGTAGGAGAGTGTGTGTGAGAAGAATTACTGTACACTTGAGGCGTGGGAAACCTCTGTAAGGTGGAAGAGTGTGGCGGCTCTTTATTGTATTCTTTTCTGTAAAGTGTTAATACAAGATAGTGTATTGTCTCTCATATTCTGTGCTATTGGTGAATTCTAGTTACTTGTGTTTCTAGTTATTTCTGCATATTTAATTGCTTATATTTGGTAATCATACTGTGCTCTTTCTAAGGAGCAAGATCCTAACAGGTGGAATTAGAACAGGTGTGTTTGTTCTTGGATTCTCACCACCCCTAACAATGGTTACCCATCCGTATAAGGTCTCAAAACTTGAAATTTGACATGGATCATGGTTATGGGATGGTTAAATTGAATCACACACTTCCTATAAGTTTCACATGCATGGGAATGAGTTTAGGCCAAAACTCAGTTTCCAGGCATGGAAGCCTAATTGAGGAGAGAAAATAGAAGAAAAAGTGTACTTATAGTTGGTTTTAGGTCCTAAAAATTTGCATGGAGTTTTAAGGGGAGATTGGGTCCTCAAAAATAACTTCATTTTTCCAAGATCCTTCATAATTTTTTCTACATGAAGAGGTTTGTATGATTCTAGGGCTACAAGGAATTGGGTGCTAGCAAGAGATTTTTATGTAAGATAAAGTCTTGGGATTTTTTTAGGCCAAAAAATGTTTTTATTAGGTTTGATATGATATTATGATACCTTTCATGGAGATATATTTCCTTGGTGAGAATGAAACCAAGATTTGACACTTATAAGCAAAGGTAAGCATAGTAAGGCCAAGTGGGCTTCAAGACACTTGGGAATTGTAATTATCATTGTAACATTAGTTATGAAGACTCATAAACAATTGCAAGGTGTCAAGATAAAATAATAATAATAATAATAATTCAAGGTGAATCAATAATCAAGAAGGCCATTTGTCCATCACAATCTAAGGAAAAGGGAAATTTTGAAGAACAAGTGCAAGATGTCAATCAAGATGAAGACCCCTATGCTACTTGGAAGAATAACTTAGCTTCAAATATACAACACATGTCCTTCAACACCTGATGGATAGTTTCTAACTCTTTATTGATTGTAACTCTTAAGAGTGACACTTGTTAATGGGCTCTCTTATGCCCATCCTTTATCTCTTCTCTCACTTTCTCTATATAAGCAGCCTTATTTGGCTGAGAAGGTATCCTACACCTAGGTATGGCAAAGCCCTAACCATTTTCAATCATTTGATCAATGATAAAATTCTTTTTTACCTCCTCCTTTGACTAGTTTCAATGTGTGTGCATGACTAGTTGATCTTGTCAAGTGATTAACTTTGCTTCCTTGACATGTTATCCTTTTTTAGCATTCATATTTAATTTGAAAGTTTTTTTGTAGGTCTTATGAATTTTCTAAGTGAGTTGTAAAGGTTGAGTGAGTTTTATTTTCATTAGTGTCATTTCATGACCTCTTGACTAGTCCTCTTATTCCAAGTAGCTTTCGCTGCCTCCATAATAAAGTGTTGGTGTAGAGAGGTAGATTGGAGTAGTGTTTGTTTTAGGTTAATCTCATGGTTGAAGTACATATGCAGTTTATTGGTAGTGTTCAAACTATTTTGTGCATCACCTCCATTAGAGTAGGCTTCTCTCTCTTTTCCTATCAAGTTGGTAGATTAGTAGATGAGACTAAGTGATACATCAATGGGAGTTATCCATTTAATATAGAGATTCAATCCAACATTAGGCTACCCATAGCCTAGGATTATCTCCATTTTATTCTAAATTTGGAAGGCTTAAACTACCTTCCAAGGGTGAAATTTTGGGTGATAACAATTTTTCCATGCATGTTGGGACTAAGGTCCAAAGTAGTGGAAGGATTATTAGTGTTGTTATTCTACATATTATCCTTTGGAGGCATTCAAAATATCAATGATGACTCCATGCTTAATCATCTAATTCTAGTATTCCAGACACTTTTTCAAAGTAAGTTATGCTTTCAATTCACTATCTTGATGAGGTTGTTATGGATGAGTTTGAAGGAAATTTCAATTTCATGTAATTTGATGAGGTATCTCAAGCTTATGGTATTCCCTATCAGCCCTATGATGTGCCTTATCAACCTCACTATGATCCATGTCAACATCACTATGATCCTTATCAGCCTTGGAATGAGTTATATCAGCCATATGATCAACCTACACTCCCCCTACATGACTATGATGTTGCATATAATCAGCCTTCTCAAGACCATGTTATCCTTAGACAACATAGTCACTTTTTAAACTAGTCCATTTTCAATTTCAAGAAAACTCTCTTGGGATATGAGAGGTATATGATAGGGCTTAACACACAAAGGGAATATAGTCAAGATTTCCCTAGTCATCTCATTCATAATATGAGAGGATCATTGCAACTAATGAAAGAAGAATGGACACTTATTGAGAGAGTAAATTGGTAAAGCCTCTCAAGTTGAATTATGGATGTAAGTGGTCTCATTCAAAACATAGAACATAAGATAATATTTCATGAAGGATAACAGGTTCAATGCTATCAACCCCATGTGTCTTCATATATACCATCTCATCCCTCATATGTGCCACTCATTATTCCTCAAGAGACCAATTCAAGTGAGTTTCAAAGTGCTCTAAGTCTTTCACATATTCCTCAAACTTTCCTTCTTGGAAATCAACCCAAGAGAGAATTAAAAAGAAGGAGGAGATTGTTGTTGAGCAACTTATTATTGAGAACCAAGACAAAGCAAAATTAGAAAGTTTGATTTCCATATGGGGGGAAACTAATGAAGCCATCTTGGCACAAGATCTTACTTCTCTTCCTCAAGAACCCCCAAATAAGTATTTCAAGATTCCAAGTTGGAATCAAGTTATGAAATCATGGGGTAAGCAAAGTGATACAAGCATAGATTGGGGAGTTGAAGTCAAAGAATAATTTGAACCTACGCAAGTCCCTCACATCCCTCATCAAGATCCCTCTTATATCCCATATCAGCATTTTTGTTCTCCTTATCCTCATGAATTCATTGACCACATTAAATAAAATATATTCTAAGAGAGTATAGACAAGCAAATTGAAGAGTTAGAGTTGAAAATGAAGGAACTTGAATCAAGACAAGATTTAGAGATTGAAACCAAAGAAAATCTTGTGCCTATTCAAGCCCCATTTTCCCTTCCCCAAGAACCTCTATTTATTCCATTTTAGAAGTGTATTCAAGAATACATCCAAAATAAAAAATACATCCTAGTTGAAAAGGTTAAGAATCAAGTTGCATCTATTGAAGAACCTCAAGAAAGATATGGGAAGAATGAAATGCCTGTTGAAGAGAATGAAACACTCATAGCATAATTGAATTTGCTTTCTCTTTAAGAATTCTTACAATAATATTCCATCTCCAAGATTTCAATTTGTAAGGAATCTCCCTCCATTCCAAAACCAATTCATGAGCCACCTACCATACCTCATACTCCCTCTCAAACTCATGAACATATTCATGATCCTCCTAATATCTCCCTTCTTAAAAAGGAACATGTCCTATGGGCAGCAAATGAAGCAGTAGTTGTAGCTGTAAGTGAGGTTCAAGTAGAGTGTGATGAAGATGCTTCAATTGAATTTGATGAGATATCTTCATTGGTACTCCACTTGGGGAAGAAAGAAGCAATTCAATTTTTAGAGATGAAGTGAAAGAGAATCTTGAAGAAGGGGTACAAGTTAAAAATCAAGTTACAGCTATTCTTAATTTAGAAGATTCTCTAAGATAACAAGTTGAAGTTTTGGATGAAGTTGAAATTATTTCCAATGAGAAAGTAACTAAACCTAAATAAGTTGTTTCCCAATCCCATCATGATTTCATAGAGAGATTTGAGATTCTTGATAGTCCTAAAGCTCTTGAAGAGAAAGATGAAGATGTTTTTCTAGTTGGTCTTACTCATATTGATCAAAGAAAAGAGCCAAAAGATGATTAGAAGTAGTACATTGAGTCTCTTCAAGATATTAAAGGCCTTTGAAAAGATATGTTGCCTAATGAATATAATGCTCATGAGTAGATTAAATAAGATACATCCATTGAGGACCACGATGTAACCTAGATTGAGTATGTAAAGCTCCTTTAAGAGCTTGATGAGCTTGTAGTAGATGATAAGAAACATGAGATCACTCAAGATATCATAGAGAACCAAAGACAATGTCTATATGGAGTATAATTTGTTGAGGTTGCATCTAACAAGAAATATGGAGTGGATCTTGAAGCACATTATGAGTTCATCTTCATAGGAGATTGGTTTTCTATTTCTACTTCACTTGAGAGCATGTCAAGAGGATTGTCATTCAAGAGGAAGGTGAAGTCAACAATAGAAAGATACAACAGGCATCTTATTTCATGTTATTCTTCACCTCATAGAGCAAAATATATCACAAATTCCCCTTTGACCTAGGAGGAAGTTATGTTCAAATCAGTTGTATATATTAGTTATTTTTGTTGTGTTTTGTGTTCCCTAAGTGTTTAGATAGCACATGTGTGTGTCTTATTTACTTTAATTTGTGTGTGTTGTCCTTGTTTGGTGGGTGTTTGGAGGTCAAATTAGTTTGTTTTATCTGGTCAAGGTCTGATTAGGTCTAATTTTGAGTGAAAGTGACTCCATTACCCAATAGAAAGACAAGGCTACTAATCTAGTTAGTATTACAGGCATGCTACCCCCATGAATCAAGAATTTATTGACCATTTTTGAACCCAAGTCAAAAATGTCAACCCATATAGGTTATAACTTGAGTTTTCATGTCTTAATAGCTTTGTTCATATCCCATTACATGTAGAGATAGTCTTCAAGGGGCCTTTGTAAGGTCTTTTTAGCATTGTTTAAGGTAATGTTTTTGCCAAGCTTTTCAATGCCTTAAAATTTAGTCTAGTAGATCCTATGGGTATGTCATGATGTGTAAATATGATAGATGGTTTATCAAGTAAATCTTTTCACTTGGTCACTTGGTTTAAAGCTTTTTAATCTCGTTTGGAAAGGTTAAGGTATTTTTAGCATTTTTTAAGGGTTTTAGAGAAACCTAAGTTTCAATTATGGCCAAATTAAACATTTTCAAGGTAATATTCTTACATGGATAACTAAATCTAATGGTTAATAGATCATTTAAAGTCAAAGGTGGCTTTCCATAGCTCTATAAGTCATCTAACCATGCATTAGTCTTCCACCATGCTTATCATGCACTCTAAAGTCATTTAAGTCACTTTTTGGGCTAAATATGAAGTAATGTACACATTTTATCAAATTTCAAACATTTTGAGAGGATTTTTAACATGCATATTTCACAATAGAGTCAAATTAATAGTTTACATGTCAGGTCATGGTTAGTTACTGTAGTTTCAACTCCAAACTAGAAATTTAAGGCACTTATACGGACTTTAAGAGCCCACTTTTCAGGTGAAAATGCCTTCAGAGTATCTCTTCACATTATATAGGTTATAATCATGCTTATAAGGAATTTTCAAGTCTCAAAGTTGTATAAAAGTAGTCAGGAACTCCATCACGCTCTTCATAAGCTCATAAATATAAATTTCAAGTGAATGGTATATGTTGTACAGGTAGAGTTAGAGCCTAATTTCTTGAAAAAAGTTAATGACCATTATGGACTCTCAATTAGTGGCATTGATTACTTGATTGAGCTCCTTATCTTTATGAATAATCACTAACGAGCTAGGGTGCTAAAAAAAGATGTCAAACCCCACTATCTCAGTTTTGGGTAGCATACATGTAGGTTTGAGTTTTTTGATGCAATATGAATACTATAAAATTTACCCAAAGGTCCACATAACCCTCATACATCATCCTTCATCATCATCTAGCATATGTATGTAGTGGTCAAGCAATAAGCCTTCATCATCACAAGTTGTAGGTTTGATCTCATGGTCTTAGTTCATAAATGAGATTAGGGATGTATGATAATGGTTCTTGTGTGGTCTCTTAGACATAAAAATACATTATTTACATTCCAAAATGTCACCAAAAGGCTCATCAACATCCAAATGTTCTCAAAGCTTATGCATGCAACTAATCCTTCTTGGTGCAGGTCTCAATGAGGTTGTAGGCAAATATAAGTGTTTTAGAGACCTTCTAAATGTCTATATTGAATAATTTAAACCTTATTTAAGTAAATAATATGATTAATATTCCAAAGAGCCTTTTTAACTAAGAATATCCCATAAAATAGGACCTTGCATTCAGAAGTCTTAAATACAGACTTATAGGCATGTGTTAATCTTTAACCTAAAAGACACATGTATGAAGTGAATGAGAGGTTCAAATTTTTTGTATGAAAGTTAAGAATAACATGGTTTGATTCCCAAACACTTTAAATGGGATCACCAAGGTGAATGATGACAATGAAGGGGGTGGTTGCATAGTTATAGGCCTAGATGATCATGTACATGTTTGCCTATAAAAATGTGGCCTATGGGCAAAATGAGGGTATAAACATTACAATATAAGTGATGTATAAAGGTTAAAACCTCATGATAAATTTATCAGGTAATATAAGATAGTATAAAATTCCAATATAACCTAAAATGCATGGTGAAAGGTCAAAGCAAATAGGAAAACCTCAAACACCTACAGTCAAGCCTATATATAGATGCACAAGAAAAGTTTGTTCAAGAGGGAAAAGTGGAAGATAAAACACCTTCACAAGGTTCCAAGGGGTAAATAGGTCTGAAAAAACCTATTCAAGGTTTTATTTTCACCTATTCTTTCCTTTGAAAATAAAGAACTCAAATACTTACCTACAACCATGAGTGTCCCAATAGAAGCCTACACACGCAGGCATGTGTCCCAAATTGTGGATAAAGTATATAAGGTTGAATATTAAATACTATTGGAATACATAAAATATCATTATTGAGTTTTATACCAAAGGATGAGCATAAACAGTGAAAATAAAAAGACAATAACAAAAGACTAAGGGTTGGGAGCCATTATCAGGTTTAGAACCTCAATGGACCTACTACAACCAATGAAGTCAAGCTTTGAATTCAGTTGGCCTAAAATGAAATTAAAATAATATTCCAATATAGGGAAGGAATATTAAAGGATTATGTAGATGGTCATGAACAATAACTTATGATTTTGAAGGAATTTGGTACTTAAACTCTCATTCTCAACCACTCACACAATATACTAACTAAGGGGTCATTTTTTAGTGATCATAACACCCTAAAGGATTTTTATGGTGTAAATAGTTAAGTGGGAGTGATTTAAATGGTTTCCTACCTCAAATATTTGTCATTTTTTCAATCTTCAAACCTTACACCTGTATAATGATCTCTAATAACTGGATCTACTTCATACATGTCTTAACCTTATGAGGAGCTCGAGAGAAGAGAATTTTTTTGCTTAGATATTATAGGAGAGTTTGCATGGGACTGATTTGTGTTTAGGGATGATGGATAGGTCACACTACTTCCACCTTGTGGTATTATTAAGGAGAGATAGGATCAATTCTCTATGAATAATCCTTAAGAGATAAAGACACTTAAAACCCTTGTTAAACCCTAGTAAGAACCTGATGAGATAAATAAGCCTTAAAATGAACCATAATGAATATATTAAACCTTAAAATGACCTTGGTGACCTATGTATGCACTTTTAACACCTTTTTAGACATTTTTTGTCACATATGAAGGTACAAAACTACACAAAATTTACCTCAACACAAGGCTGTAGGCTTGTGTGTGAAGAAGTAGGGTATGAGATGGTCTCCAAACTAAGCATGAAAGTATATAATGACTTTAAAATGGTTTAAAAACCATACACACACCTATTTAGGTCTCATATAATGATATATTATCCAATCAAGTCACCAAGGTGGCTAAGAAGGGAGAAATGCACTATTTTGCAAGCCAAAGGAGCTTATATACAGACCTAAAAATGCAAATGAAGACCTCACTCTCAAATTTTTGATTTTATTGATGATTTTTTAGGCCTAAAAAACCAATTCAAAACTCAAAATATTACAAAATTCTTTTCAAACACTCCAATTGTCTCTCAAGCTTGTTCAAGCACCTAGGCTAGGTTTTTGACTATTTCATGGTTTACCCATCTGTACAAGGTCTCAGAATTTAAAATTTGACATAGATCATGGTTATGGTATGGGTAAAGTTAATCACACACTTCATATAAGCTTCATATGTGTGGGAGTTATTTTGATCTAAAACTCAGTTTCTATGCATAGAGGCCTAATTGAGGAGAGATAATAGTATAAAAAGTGTCCTTCCACTTGGTTTTAGGTCCTAAAAATTGACATGGAGTTTTAAGGGAATATTTAGTCCTCAATAATATATTTATCTTTACAATATCCTCCATTCATTCTTATACACAAGGAGGTTTGCATGATTTTAGGGCTACAAGGAATTGGGTGCTAGGAAGAGCTTTTGGTGTGAGATGAAGTATTAGGGGTTGTTTGAGTCTTATAAATCAATTTTTATATATCTAATATGATATTAGGATGCCATTTATGGAGATATATTTCCTCAGTTATAATGAAACCAAGATTTGACAGTTGTAAGCAAAGGTAGGTGTAATAAGTCTAAGTGGGCTTCAAGACACTTAAGAGTTGTAATCATCATTGTAGTATTAGTTATGATGACTCATAAACAAGTGAAAGGTGTCAAAATTAGATCAAGAATATAACTCAAGGTGACTCAAAAACCAATAAGTCCATTTTTTCATCACAAGTCAAGGTAAAGGGTAATTTTGAAGAAAAAGTACAAGATGTCAAGCAAGGTAAAGACCCCTATACCACTTAGAATAAGAATGCAGCTTCAAGGATGTAACACATGTCCTTCAAGACCTGATGGAAAGTTTATAACTCCTTATTGTAACTCTCAAGAGTGACACTTGTTAATGGGCTTTCCTACACCCCTCCTCTCTCTCTTCTCTCACTTTCTCTATTTTTTTGGCTGAGAAGGTATCCTCCACTTGGGTATGGTGAAGCTCTACCCATTTACAAGCCTTTGATAAATGAGAAAATTATATTTTACCTCCTCCTTTGACTAGTTTAAATGTGTGTGTTAGGAACCCATGCTACCCATTCTCTTTACTTTGTTAGTATAATAACTGATATGGATGCATATGATTTATAAGTCATCACGTGAGCATTTTGTTTTATCCCACATTCATGGGAAGTAGTAGTTGCTTCGATTAGACTTATTATAAAATTAGTTGTTGAGGCTAATGAAAGTATCCACAAATTTATTGTATTGATCTTACTCAAAATAGGTTTCCCCTTTGAAGATGAAGAGGCCAACAAATCTATAATTTAGCCATTGTAATTATGTTTTGCTTATTTAAGTTAATATATTACTAATTTTCATAATTTATTGTGTATTTTTAATTATATGCTAACTTGTTTAGGAAAGATCCTCTCATTTGGTATTAAAGCACTTTTTAGGGCCAATTTTTTTTCCTTCAAAAAGTCTTAACTCTGTTTTGCTACATAATCCATAATTTTTTAGAAAGTAATTCTTTGTATCACAATAATCTATTTCAAATCAAGGTAAAAACATGACTACATAACTATGGAAAGTGTTTGGGTGAAAGCCCTAAAACTCATTGTGAGGAGTGCCACAGGAACCCTAAAGTAGCTAGCCCATTAAGATGACCTGCTAGTAGAATGGGCAATAACCCCTTCCCAATTGAGTAGTTCCCATCTATGAAGAAAACCAAGAGATGTTGCTGAGAGGTAAATCCATGGCCAAAAATTTCTAGAGAGTGGTACTTGCTTAGATGACATTGGTGGCTAGAGTGATATATTTAAACCTTTTGGCAACCATTGAAACTTGGGGCCCATTTCTATTAGTTTAAAATTATTTATAGTAGACTATGAAAAAAATCAATCAGTAGAGTATCCATAGACTCTCAAAAGACTTGCATCCAGATAATTGATAGAAACTAAAAATCAAGAAATCTCCATTCTATCAGTTTCAAAAAACTATTCATAGATTCTCAAAACTTAGAAGACCTATAAATAGACAAAAAATATAAATTTCTCCCTTTGTAGCCATGTTGATCCTCAAATTTTATCTGAACATTTGAAATTCTATTCCTCACATTTTTTTTCTTTGAGATCCCATATCTTGATTCCACTCCTAGTTATCGCAAATCTCAATTTACCCATTTTTTTGGTTTTGCCATAACTTATATTTTTATCCATTTGCCTCAAAAAAATTCCACATTGTTCATCTCCCTTTTCAACTCCTTTGTCCCTCTTTGATAATTTTTCCAATTTTTCAATTTTCACTCCTAAAATTTCTCTCACCTTTGTCAATCATACTCCCACTATGCAAAAAAATTAGTAAAAGTACCTTTACCCCTTTTGAATTCACCCAAATAAAAAACTTACCTTACTAAATGTGTCTTAACTCTAGTTTTCATACCCATTACCAAAAAAAAAAATCTCTTATTCAAGTCATGGTAGTAACTTGAACAGGAGAAAAAAACATGGAGGATGAAATTGTCACCCTCAAGACACTCATCAAAGATCTTGATGAAAAAATTCTCAACCTTAGTTTTCAACATACCACCTTAAACAATAGATGACATATAGAGTCCTCTTCTGCCACCAAATTTTCTTCTTCCAGTAATTTTCATGGGTCTAAGCTTGATTTTCCTTGATTTCATGGTGTAGATCTGACTGGATGGATCTATCACATAGAACAATATTTTAGTCTACATAATACTTTTGATGCCAACAAGGTTCCATTTGCATCTTTTCACTTGGAAATTGAATCCCTTTAATGGTATCATTGGTATACCAAGGCTCATGATGAGCCAAGCTAGACTAATTTTTGCACCCTCATTTTGCAATGGTTTGGCCCTAGTGCTTTTGATAACTTCATAGGAGCACTCACTAAACTTTGCCAAATAAGAACCATGAGAGAATATCAAAAAGAATTTGAAAAAATGACCAATCACACAGAGGGATTGTTCAATGAATTCTTTAGAAGTTACTTTGTAAGTGGACTAAAGTATGCAATTTGATTTGAGGTCAAAATGCTTTAGCCCCACATGATGATGGAAGCCCTAAGATTGGCTAAATTGGTAGAGGATAAGATCACAGCTCAACAACGATTCAAATATAATTTTTCTCTATTTAGAAATATAACTTCATAATGATCTCAAATAATTCCAGCCCTTAGAACCACTCCTATCAAGCATTTGAATGAAGCAGAGATGAGAGCTCGTAGATAAAAAGGACTATGCTATAATTGCGATGACAAATTCACTCAGGGACATTGATGTGTCAAGTAAAATCTCTACCTATTGGATGTGGACTCTCCACCTAAAAATAAAAATGGGTAAGATGTTTAGGATACAACAGATGATCTGGAAGAAGCTCCATCGATCATGAAACTTGCTTCTTAGAAAGACCAACTAGAGATCTCTTTCCATGTCTTAGCAAGAGTCACCACCCCATAAACCATGCGAGTCAGGGGTTACTTCAAGAAGTTCCCTCTCATAATACTCATTGATTCTGAAATCACTCATAAATTCATTAACCCTCGAATTACCAAATAGGTTGATTGTTTTGTTTATCCTTGCTGCAACTTTGAAGTCATGATTGCCAATGGGGGAACATTACCTTACAAAGGGAAGTGTCATAATGTGTGTATGCCTATTGGAGATTATAACTTGTGCTCTAACATGTTTACCATACCTTTAGGTGGATGTGATGTTATTTTAGGATCCTATTGGTTATGCACACTTCGACCCATCTTATGAGATTTTGTAAAACTTTAGATGCAAGTTTTAGATAATGGGAAAAGCACACATTAAAAGGATTACAACCAAGATCCCTCATCATCACCAATTCACATTGCATGTAAAAGCTTCTTAAGAAGAATTTACATGATGTCATTACCTAACTTCATTCCATTCAAATGCAATCATCAATGGTCTCCACTCCTTCTGATCTACAAACCATTTTGTATAGGTATGCACGTGTCTTTGTCAAACCAATGGGATTACCACCTTAATGACCAGAGGACCATCATATTCAAATCCTTCTTGGAAGCATTCCTCCCAACATCAGGCCCTACTACTACCCATTTCATAAAAATACTGAGATCAAGATACTCATTTGACACTTACTAAAATAAGGCATTATTCATCCTAGTACCAACCCATATTCTTCCCCAGTTCTCCTTGTGTGGAAAAAAGATGGGTCATGGTGCCTCTACATTGACTTACTTACACTTAATCACATCACCATCAAGGATAATTTTTGATCCATGTTATTGATGAGCTTCATGGTGCTCATTTTTTCTCTAAGTTGGATCTCCACTCTAGATATCACCAGATCTAACTTCATAAGGATGATATCCTTAAGACAACTTTTCACATGCATGATGGCCACTATGAGTTTTTGGTTATGCCCTTTAGCCTCACTAATGATCCTTCAACATTTTAAGCATTGATGAATAAAATATTCTAGCCCTACTTGCGAAAATTCATTTTGGTTTTCTTTGATGACATCCTCATCTATAGTAAAACATGGTCTGAACATCTCCAACATCTAGAGCTCACATTGCAACTTCTCTTTGACCATCATCTTTGTGAAAAATAGTCTAAATTTACTTTTGGATAGGATGAATTGGAGTATCTTAGGCATATTTTTTCAGCCCAAGGGGTTTGGGTAGATCCTAAAAAATATCTACCATGACAAATTGACCTCATCCTCAAACACTCAAGAGCCTCCATGGTTTTTTGGGACTGACTGGATACTATCACAAGTTTTTCAAGGATTACAAGAAGATTTTATCTTCAATAATATCTATGTTGAAAAAGTATTCTTTTACATGGACATAAGTTGTTGAGTGTGCATTTGAAGAATTGAAATAAGTTATGTGTACTACACCTATTCTAGCTATGATAGATTTTGCCAAGACCTTCACTATCAAGAGTGATGCTCGTGGCACTAAACTTAGTGTTTTTCTCCTCTAAAAAGGATGCCCCATTTCATTCACCATAAAATCCATTTTTGGGAAGAATTTATAACTCTCTACTGATGGGAAGGAAATGGTGGCCATTTTGCATGTAGTACAGAAGTGACAGCCATACCTACTGGGAAATCATTTTTGCATCAAAACTGATCACCAGAGTCTAAAATATTTCCTAGAATAATAGGTCTTCACCCCATCACAATATAAATAGGTCAACAAACTCATGGGTTATGACTATGAGATCACTTACAATAAGGGTAAGGATAATATTGTGGCTGATGTTCTATCTCAGACACTTGCTAACCAAGCTTCCCTTTCAGTTATTTCCATGCCTATTTTGAATTGGTTGGACACTATATAGTAAGGGTATGTCAATGACTCCTCATTATCTCAAATCACTCATCATTTTTCCACTAACCCCTCTGTCATACTGCATTATTCTTGGGATGGTGCTTCTCTATGATATAAGGGTCATCTCATGCTTCCCTAGAACACAGATCTTTAGCAGGTTATATTCTATGAACTCCATGCTTCTACATCCATATGGCACTCAGGGTTTCTCAAAACTTATGATTGAGCATGACATAACTTCTTTTGGAAGGGAATGAAAAAGGTAATTTAATAGATGGTGGTTGAATGTGATACTTTCCAATGCAACAAGGGTGAAACCATACTTATCCCTAGGTTACTCGAAACCTTGCCCATCCCTACCCATATTTGGATAGATATTTATATGGATTTCATTGAGGGACTCCCTAAATCTAGAGGGAACATATTTATCTTAGTTATAGTTGATTTCCTCTCCAAATATAGTCATTTTTATGCCCTCAACCACCCCTATACTGCCTCCATAGTGCACAAATTTTTTTGGACCAGATTTTCCATATTCATGGTATTCCTTCATCCATTATCTTAGATCGTGATGCAACCTTCACCAAAAAAATTTGGATATAACTATTTTGACACACTGAAACACAAGTGAAAATGAGTTCTAGGGATCATCTACAAATGGATCGCCAAACTAAAATTGTCAAGAAATGCTTGGAAACTTTTCTTCATTACTTCACCTTAGAACAACAACATCAGTGGGCAAAGTGGTTTATCCTTTTTGAATGGTGGTATAATACCTCCTACCACACCTCAACTAACATGACTCCATATGAAGTAGTCTATGGTTAAGCACCACCAATGCTCCTTTTGTACACCCCAAGTAGTTCATCAGTTTAAGTGGTCAACATGATTCTCTGAATCTAGGATCAGATCCTTAACACCCTATGGGACAATCTTTATATGGCATAAAATTGACTAAAACCATAGGCTTATTAGCACCATTATGAGTGCACTTTTCAAGTCAGTGATATGATTTTTATTTATTTATAGCCATATAAGCAATCCTCCCTAAAACTCAAAGGGTGTCATAAGTTGACTCCCAAGTTTATGGACCCTATAAGGTTCTCCAGAAGATTGGGTCAGTTGCTTATAAGTTGGATCTCCCACCTTCTTCCCAAATTCACCTAGTATTTCATGTCTCTTATTTGAAAAAAGTTCTTGGCACAAACATCAGAGAGCAGACTATATTACCAGAGCTTGATAATGAGGGATCCATCCTTCTTGAATTGAAGATAATCTTGGACAGGTGCACATACCAATTTTGTTCCCATTCCATCACAAAGGTTTTAATTCATTGGCATGGAATGTAGTAGAGAATGCCACATGGGAACCACTATTTCAAACTCAACACCAATTTCCACATCTGAAGCTTTGAGGATAAAGCTTTTTCTAAGAGGGAGGGGATGTTAGGAACTCGTGTTACCTCTTATCTTTACTTTATTAGTATAATAATTATTATGGTGCATATGCTTTGTAAGTCATCCCATGAGCATTTTGTTTTATCCCACATTCTTGAGAAGTAGTAGTTGCTTATATTAGACTTAGTATATGTTGATGTCTTAAAATTGTGCTAGATCTTAATCAACAACAATGGGAAGTTTCAAGCTGTGGGACAATGCGGCTTGAAAACAACCTCTAGATTTTAAAGAAGCTGGTCTCTTCTTTTGTATTGGGTGTTGGGGAAAAGGGATAGGAGACTAAACAGAAACGCAAAATGCAGGAATTGAAACCTACCTATGGCAATGCGCTTGAGAGTAATCCTAATCCTAACCTGAGCATAGTGAAACTATTATGTGATTCTATTACATTTAAGAGCAGACAAGTGCATGATCAATGTAAAAGATTGGAATAACAAAAATAGAGGCTCACAATAGGGGAGTATTTTCCTGAGATACAGGAATTATCAACAAAGGAATAGTGTTCAATCTTCTTAATAGAATCTTCCAATCACATAGGAGGCACAGAAGTCACGCACAGTCATGTAAATCTTCAGATTCAAGAAAATGAGACAAAAGCAAATAATATTTCCAATCACCGCACTAGAAAATCTACAGTATATACTACTTTGCAAATAACATAGATAACATCAACAAAGGCATGGAGCTCAAATTTCCTCAATTCATTCAGCCACATAAGGGGCACAGAAACATGCACTATTACATAAACTTTACAACTCAATAAAATTGAGACAAGAGCAAATGATATTATTGGCCACAAACTTCAAATAGTCTAAAACTATGAGAATTCCCCCCTTTTTTTTTAGATTTTACAATTCTTCTTCTTTTATAGCCCTGACTACGTAAATAAAAAATAATAATCTAAACTTTGGCACATTCAATGCTTCCAAAAGCCATGCTAGAGAAGAACGGCTGACCTTAACTGTGGCATGGCGATTCCTGACTAGTTCCTCTCTTCACACCTAAATTTCAAATTTCATCACCTACTGGGCCGCTTAACTGTCTATTCTACCTCCGCTATTAGGAGACAAATGGATGGTGTCTTCAATGCTTGCAAGCCCCAAAAAACTACCTGGTGTATTGCTCCATCTACTCGAATTAACTCTCGCCAAATTTCCCTCTATTTTTGTTGTAACAAGTAGACGGGCACTCTGTTCTATTTGTAATGGGAGAGGACCCTTAGTCAATTTTCCAAAAATCCTCTTGATCACCTAGAAGGCACCAGAGGATGACAACTGGCTGCTTCTGCTTTCTTTAAAATATCATCCGGGACCCACCACAATCTTCATTCGGCGATTAGGCTCGAAGGTGGTCTCTCAGAAGTTGATACGTGGTGACCTCCGTTGCTCTTGGGAAGTTACATGGCATCTTTTGCTTCTCCTGCTGGAAGTATGTGGTGCCTTCCGCTATTTTGGGGATGGAGTAGAGAGGGACCCGGAAGGTGACACCTGGCAACCTCTGCTGCACTTCGATACCCAGCAAAATGAAAGATGCCTTTATGCGTTGAATGGAAAGCATGGACCCAGGCATTGAAACAAAGGCTCTTGGCAGTCGACACATGGTGGCTTCTATTTCTTCTTCAAATGGTAATTCAGGGCCTCTACAACTGCCACCTGGTGCTTTTTGCTCTCTCTATCGCTTAGCTTGTTGGAAGTTTTTATCAAAATAGAAAACATGGATGCCTATTATGATACGTGGATGTTGACATGTGGTGCATTCCCCTATTATTTGAAAGGCTAAAATGAGGTCCTCAAAAGTCACCAGCTGTACATCTTCATCTCTCGGAGGCCGACACGTGGCCGCTTTCGCTTGAATCCAATACTTAGGCCAAAATTGAAATGAAAAGAGCAAGAGAGGCAAAAAGGGACCGTGCTCTAAGGATGACACTTGGTAGCTTCCGCTGCATTTCAACACTTAGGCAAAATGAACCCGTCCTCTACTCTAAAACTCTGTAGCTTCGCTCGAAGAACCAAAATTGCAGTGCTCGACTGAAAATTTGAAAGCAACGTAGAGTAAAAATTACTCTACAGTTACTGGCAACCCTTAGGACTTTTAAGCCTACTCAAAAAGAAACTCCACCTCTTGCTCGATCAACATTGTAAAAATTATAGCTTCGAAGAGCTGTCAACAAATGTTTAAATCACCTATTAAAAGCAAAGCAGGGAAAACAATGAGAAAACAAGAAGGGGAAACTATTTAACTATAATACATGAGAGACCTAAGTCAATTGAAATGTTTTAAATATATTTCATTTACTAGAACCTCTTCAGGTTCCCCTTCCATCGACTCCAGCTCAAAAGAATTCTCTTGCTTGCACACACAAATCCTATACGGACCAATCCATAATGCTTCGAATTTGGTATGCTGACTCGATTTGGCGGCCCTTGTGTCCCATTTCAAAACAATCAAGCCCTCTTCAAAATTAGGATTTGAAGTCCTTTTGTCAAAATAATTTTTAATCATTTCTTGGTGCTTGATCAATGAATCATGAGCCATGTCCCTCTTTTCTTGAACTTCCAGAAGTTCTACGAGTCTGACCTATATGGGGCCATTTTCTTCGATCTCAATTTGCTTAATCAGCTGAAGAGCAAGGATTTCCAAACTTAGGGGAATCATGGCAGACTTTCCATACACCAATTCATACAGAGACATTTTGATCACCTACTTGGGCATGATCCTATCAACCTATAGTGCTAGATTAATCACTTTGTGTCACTCTTTATGATGATCCGCCCCCACTCTTTTGATGAGTCTTATTAGGTTCTTGTTGGTTGACTCTGCCAGACCATTACCTTGAGGGTAATAGTTAGATGAGGTTTTCAGATATATTCCATGTCTCAGGGCAAAGTCTAATATCTTAGACCCCAAGAATGCTTTAGCATTATTTGAAATGATGGTGAGAGGAGCCCCAAAGCGAGTAGTGATACCTCCTAGAAAATCTAGGATCACATTCTATGTTGCTTCCTTAAGTGGGACTGCCTCAGTCCATCTGGTGAAATAGTCCGTAGCAGTTAGTATCCATTTATGACCCATGCTGGACACTGGATTTATCATCTCAATGAAGTCAAGACCCCACTGAGCAAAAGGTTCATCCACAACTATTGGACTAAGGGGCATGGCTACATTCCTCTGCATCCCCATATAATACTGGCAGGATTGACATTTTCTAACCAGTTGATAACAATCTGCAAATAAAGTAGGCCAGAAATATCTTACCTCACTTATCTTTATGGCTGTGGTCTTTGTAGAAAAATGTCCTCCTGATGTTCCATAATGCATTTCGTGTAGTATCCTTTTGGCTTCAGCCTGTTCTACACATCTTAACAATTTCCCATCAGAATTTCTTCTGAAAAGGACTTGTTCAATTAAGACAATATGAACTCCCTGTATCCTATAATACCTCCTCTTGTTTCGAGGGAGTTCTCTCGGATAAACCCCATTTTTCATAAATTGAATTTTGTCTGTCACCCAAGATTCCTGATCAATTTCTTATAACTTTAGCACCATTTCTGGCTCCTCTTCTGAATCTGCTCCCTTAGGTAACAACTTTTCAAGCTCTTGAGTTATATATTGGCACAGTCCCCTGCCTCTAACTAGCTTGGTGGGTCTGACCTCTACATCATATTCAAGGATCTTGGTGATCCAATTGGCTCTTAGAAATTTCCCCTTCCATGATGTATTCCCTGACACTAGAGTGAGCTACAAGTATCAGAATTTTGTTCCCTGATATCAGATGCCTAAATTTCTTGAGGGCTTTCACCATGGCATAGGCTTGTCTTTCCACAAAATTTTACTTGGTCTCATAATCTCTGAGAGTTCTTGAGAAAAAGGCTATTGGTGCTCCCCCTCCAGCCTATCGTTCTTTTGAGTCAGGACAACATCAATACTTGATTCCCCTCCATAGACATACAACAAGAAGGGCTTGGAAAAATCTAGGTTTTTGAGCACTGGGGCTGTCGAGATAGCCTTCTTGATCCCCTCAAAATCTTGCTTTCCTTCTGTTGTCCACTTGAAGATCAGGCCCTTTTTTAGCAAGAGTGTCATTGGTCTAACCAAGCCTGCAAAATTAGATATGAATTTACTGACAAAATTGATTTTCCCTAAAAAGTATTGGACTGCCTTTTTATTTGTTGGAAGGGGTAAGTCCATTATAGCTGTGATCCTCTCGGGATCTATAAAAACTCCTTCCTTAGATACTATGTGCCCCAACAGTTTACCTTGAGGTATAGCAAAAATACATTTCTTGGGATTCAAAGATATCTCGAAATCTTGACACTTCTTAAAGACAGACTCCAAATTATCAAAATGATCATCAGCATTTTTTGAGAAAATAGTGAGGTCATCCAGATAGACTAGGATGACCTTGTTGATAAGTTCACTAAAGGCTATGTCCATCGCCTGTTGAAAGGTGGATCCTACATTTGATAAGTTGAATGGCATCTTTGCGTATGCAAACATACCCCATTTGGTAGTGAAAGTCGTCTTGTACTGGTCCTCCTCAGCTAGCCAAATCTGATTATACCTAGAGAAACCATCAAGTAAAGAAAACCTCTCTGATCCAACCACAATTTGCAAAATTTGTTCCATGGAGGGCAAGGGATAGTGGTCTTTCAGAGATGCTCTATTTAGATCTCTGAAATCTACACACAGTCTCACATCTCCATTCTTTTTCCTAACTGGGACTAGATTAGATACCCAGGTTGAGTGTTTGATTGGAAATATTATTTTGGAATCTAGAAGTTTTTGCAACTCATCTACCATTAGTGGCTCTATCCTTGGATTTACTAGTCTCTATTTTTGTCTGATGGGTTTGGATCCCTCAGTCAATTCTATGGTATGCTGGATAATGTCTCTATTGTATCCGTGAAGGTCTTCATAGCTCCAAGCTATGACTCTGTCATACTTTTGGCACAACTCAATCAATCTTTCCTTTTCTTCTGGAGTTGCAGAATTTTTTACCTTTAGTCTTTTCCCATCGCTCACCTCCACTTCAGCATAGTCTGCCTTATCTACCTGGAACCTTTTCTTTCCCACGCTTACATCTTCTGGGTCGAACAAATTTTCTAAGGCGATCAATCCTTTGGGGAGCTTATTGGTCCTTAATTGAATAATTTGATCACCATATGCCTCTTCAATTTTAGTCTACAACTGATTTACAAACTCATCTGATTGCTGCAAGAAAGAGACTATTTGGGCATCATTTTCAAACACTTGCCAATTCTTATCATTGTCTGGGATGGTTGGCCTCATTATAACTTTTACTGACTCATTGTTAACCAATAGGCCAGTTGCTGGGTTAAACTATGAGCCAATTTGAGCCATCTTATCAGCCTCAATGTTTTGACTTTGGGGAATTATTTCAACATTGAAGGCATCAAAATTTTCTATCAAATCCCAAATCCTATGTCTGTAGGATCTCATTCTCACATTCTTGACCACTGCCTTTTCTCGTATTTGCTTCACCACTAACTCTGAATCTCCTTTTACTCTTAGGTTCTTTATTCCCTTTTTCTAGGATAACAGGAGCCCATGTACTAAAGATTCATATTCTGCATCATTATTAGTGTAAGCAAATTGGAATCGGATAGCTCTTAAAATTCTATCACCATTTGGAGCAGTAAGACAAATCCCTATTCCAGCACCATGTTTACTTCTGGCCCCATCAAAATTCAAAGTCCAGAGCTCTGAATCTTGAGCAGTAGGTGTCTCTTCTCTTATAACATTTGGGATCACCTGATCCTCATCAAAAATGACATACGTGCCCAAACTAGTAGAGTCATAGTTCCCATACGAGTCGTTATGCATCATAGCCAACAACTGCATGTTTTCTTCTTCTTGATCATGTTCAGTCTAGTCTCCTAACTCCTCAACAAAATTTCTTTCTTCTTTATTCAACATGGCATGATCTACTCCTAATTTTGTTGTTGGTTCATTGGTGATATGGTCTTTGGACAGTGGTTCGGATAAAATTTTCATCTTTGAACCATATCTGGTTCTCATAATGAGGTGAGACCAGTCAAGAGACATATACCCTCCTATTTTTGTTGTAAAGTCTCTGGATAAACATAAAGTAGAGACGAGAGGGATATCTATGACAACTATATCTTGGTTAACAATTATATTAGGACACATGTATAACTGCAAGGGGAGTTGTTTGATTCTCCCTATGGTTTGCACTATTTTGTCATCTAACTGCATAACTCCCTTTGCAAGGGGTTCATATTCTATTTCTAAGGCATCAGCTATTTTCTTGGGCATCATAGTGGTACTAGCTCCTGAATCTATCAATGCATTATGCAGGAGTTTCTTTCCAACTATCAGAGTCAAATAGAAAGGCTCTGGCTTGGATTTACTTACTTGTACTGCATTGTTCATGAAGGCTGTTGTCATTGGAGGAACCGTATCTTTGAGTTTTCCCTTTCTTGTAGGTCTTTACTTGGATGCGATACCTTCGGGTATTATTGGCCCTTGCAGGGCTTCTTGCAGTAATGTCTTTTACTCAGGGATAACCAAGATATCCCATATAGATACTTGTGCCAGAGTTTTCTTTAATTGGTCCACAATATTGATAGGTCCCAAAGACAGAGTTTTTTGGTAATAGGGATACCTTGTTCTTTCTTGAATCTGGGTAGGAATCCCTTGATCTTGCACCAGCTGAGACACTTCCTGTCTGACAGCAACGTTCCCTTGCCCCTGAGATGAAGGATTATTCTTGTCTCGACCATTTGCAATTTTGGGCTGCTCTACCATTCTCCTCTTCGATCTGGTATAGTAATCAGACTGCACTACTGGCCTCTGGGAGGTAGATGCTTCGTTCAAGAAGACTACTTCTTCATCCTCAACCCATGAGAAAAAATCATGTTCAAGGGCTATTTCTTCCTCCTATTTTAAGGACATTCCTTGCATCTGAGCCACTAGCACTGAATTCTACATGCTGGGAGATTGGTAGGCTTGATTGCTACTAGTACTGGCAAACTGACCATCCATTCTTCTCTACTTGGCTACTCTTTGTTATATATTGCCTCTAGGACAATCTCTAGGTGTGTGGGCATCGTTTCAAGGGAAACACCAAGCATTAGTATCATCCACATAATTATTTTGGCCTGGAACCATCTCCCTATTTGAGTTGGGAGGAAGGGTCTGTGAGGGTGTGGGAACTGCAACTAATTGATTTGCTAGTTGATGGTTGGTTTGCCTTGGAGGGCCTTGATATTGGTTTGGTTGAGACAAGAACCTGTTTCCTTGATAGCCTTGATAAGGAGGCTTGGGGAAAGCATTCTGCTACCTCTTCATATTAATCAACTCATTGTAAAATGATCTCAAGAGATTTTTGATATCATCCATCTCAGATGATGGAGCAGGGATAGGTCCTTTCCCAGAAGGCTAAGGGTATTGATACATGGACACAGTTAGAGCTGTAGTTTTAGGTATTTCTTGAGGTAAAGGCAAGGAGATTTCTGGGAACATGGGCATGGGAGGCCTTGGAGGTAACTTTCTGGCATCGATTAAATGGTTCTCAGCTCTGACCGCAAGGTCATAAGCTGCTGGCAAAGTGTGTCCTCCCAGTGACTGGATCATGATAGATATATCTAAATTTAAAGCTTTGAGATATAATACTATGGCCATACCAGGTGGTGGTTTAGCTGCGACAGGGATTCTATCCCAGGTTTTTTGGAATTTGGTGTTGAAGTCAGTCATGTCCTCTTGTGGTCCCCTCTGAATGGTGATCAATTGTTGTAGTAAAGAAGACTTGTCACCTTTTTCTGCAAATCTTTCAAAGAACAGATCTCCAAGCTGGTCCCATGTGGAAATGGTATTTGGGGTTAAGGACCGATACCATTCTAAGGCCTTTCCTTTGAATGAGGCTGCTAACAACCTTAGGGTCACATTTTGCTCCATGACACCATGTATGGCGCAGACATCTGATACATCTTGAAGATGCTCTGTGGGTGTTTTTGAGTCTTGCCCACTAAATTTAGGCAAAGCCTTTAGAGCATTTCCTAGAATAGGGTCCCAAACAGCTGGAGGTGTTGGGAGGAGTAAGGGGCTACCAATCTTCCATCTTGCATAATTTCTTGGGGGACATTGGCTCCCATATTTGGTACCGGTACGAACTGGTTAACCCTTCTTCTTGGACTAATTACTAGAGGTGGCAAAAGAATACCTGGATTTGTAGCAGTTTGTGATCTGGTGACTAGTCCATAGCTCTAACTCCTCGTGGCTCTTTGGTTCATGCGGTCTTGAAAGAAACTTCAAGACTGGTCCCATCAGGCATGCCAGAAACTGTTGATGTCTTAAAATTGCGCTAGATCTTAATCAACAACAATGGGAAGTTTCAAGCTGTGGGACAATGCGGCTTGAAAACAACCTCTAGATTTTAAAGAAGCTAGTCTCTTCTTTTGTATTGGGTGTTGGGGAAAAGGGAAAGGAGACTAAACAGAAACACAAAATGCAGGAATTGAAACCTACCTATGGTGATGCGCCTGAGAGTAATCCTAATCCTAACCTGAGCACAGTGAAACTATTATGTGATTCTATTACATTTAAGAGCAGACAAGTGCATGATCAATGTAAAAGATTGGAATAACAGAAACAGAGGCTCACAACAGGGGAGTCTTTTGTTGAGATACAGGAATTGTCAACAAAGGCATAGTGTTCAATCTTATTAATAGAATCTTCCAATTACATAGGAGGCACAGAAGTCACACACAGTCATGTAAATCTTCAGATTCAAGAAAATGAGACAAAAGCAAATAACATTTCCAATCACCACACTAGAAAATCTACAGTATAGACTACTTTGCAAACAACACAGATAACATCAACAAAGGCATGGAGCTCAAATTTCCTCAATTCATTCAGCCACAAAAGGGGCACATAAACATGCACGATTACATAAACTTTACAACTCAAGAAAATTGAGACAAGGGCAAATGATATTATTGGCCACAAACTTCAAATAGTCTAAAACTATGAGAATTCCCCCCCTTTTTTTTAGATTTTACAACTCTTCTTCTTTTATAGCCCCAGATACGTAAATAAAAAATAATAATCTAAACTGTGGCACATTCAATGCTTCAAAAAGCCATGCTGGAGAAGAACGGTTGCCCTTAACTACGGCATGGCGATTCCTGACTAGTTCCTCTCTTCGTGCCTGAATTTCAAATTTCATCACCTATTGGGCCGCTCAACTATCTATTCTGCCTCCACTGTTAGGAGACAAACAAATGGCGTCTTCAATGCTTTCAAGCCCCAAAAAACTACTCGGTGCACTGCTCCATCTACTCGAATTAACTCTCGTTGAATTTCCCTCCATTTTCACTGTAACAGGTAGACGGGCACTCTGTTCTATTTGTAATGGGAGAGGACCCTTAGTCAATTTTTTGAAAATCCTCTTGATCACCTAGAAGGCACCGAAAGATGACAACTGGTTGCTTCCGCTTTCTTTAAAATATCATCTGAGACCCACCACAATCTTCATTCAGTGATTAGGCTTGAAGGTGGTCTCTCTAAAGTTGATACGTGGCAACCTCCGCTGCTCCTGGGAAGATAAGTGGCATCTTCTGCTTCTCCTGTTGGGAGTATGTGGTGCCTTCCACTATTTTGGGGATGGAGTAGAAAGGGACCCAGAAGGTGACACTTGGCAGCCTCCGCTGCACTTCGATACCCAGCAAAATGAATGATGCCTTTATGCATTGAATGGAAAGCATGGACCCAGGCATTGAAACAAAGGCTCTTGGCGGTCGACACATGGTGGCTCCCACTACTTCTTCAAAAGGTAATTCAGGGCCTCCGCAACTGCCACCTGGCGCTTTTTGCTCTCTCTGTCGCTTAGCTTGTTGGAAGTTTTTGTCAAAATAGAAAACATGGATGCCTCTTACGATACGTAGATGTTGACACGTGGTGCGTTCCCCTATTATCTAGAAGGCTAAAATGAGGTCCTCAAAAGTCGCCAGCTGTACATCTTCATCTCTCAGAGGCTGACACGTGGCCGCTTCCGCTTGAATCCAATACTTAGGCCAAAATTGAAATGAAAAGAGCAAGAGAGGCAAAAAGGGACCATGCTCTAAGGACAACACTTGGCAGCTTTTGCTGTGTTTCAACACTTAGGCAAAACGAACCCGTCCTCTGCTCCAAAACTCTGCGGCTTCGCTCGAAGAACCAAAATTGCAGTGCTCGACTGAAAATTTGAAAGCAACGTAGAGTAAAAATTACTCTACAGTATAAAAGTAAGTGTTGAGGCCAATGAAGACATCCACAAATTTATTGTTTTGATCTTGCTCAAAGGAGGTTGTCCCCTCGAAGAGACCAATGATTCTACAATTCAGCCATTGTAATTCTATTATGCTTATTTGAGTTAATATATTGCTAATTTTTATAGTTTATTTCATGTATTTGTAATTATCTGCTAACTTGTTCAGGTAGGATCCTCTCAATGTGGATGACCACTTGATCTTATCAAGTGATTAGCTTCGCTTCCTTGACATGTCATTTTTTAGCATTTATATTTAGTTTAAAAGTCTTTTTGTAGGTCTTGTGAAGTGTTTAAATGAGGTGTAAAGGCTAAGTAAGTTGTCTTTTCGTTAGTGTCATTTCATGACCTTTTAACTAGTCCTCCTAGCCCAAGCATATTTCACTACCTCCACAATGAAGTGTTGATGTAGAGAGGTAAATTTGGAGTAGTGTCTGTTTCAAGGTAGTCTCGTGGTTAAAGTGTATATGTAGCTGGTTGGTAGTAGTCAAACTATTTGGTGCATCACCTCCATTAGAGTAGGTTTCTCTCTCTTTTCTTAACAAGTTGGTAGATTAGTAGATGAGCCTAAGTGATACATCAAGGGGAGTTAGCCCTTTAACTTAGAGATTCAATCCAACATTAAGCCACCCATAGCCTAGGATTGTCTCCATGTTATTATAAATTTGAAAGGCTTGAACTACCTTTCAAGCGTGCAAATTTAGGTGATAACAATAACTATGCAAATAAAAATTTTACTGTATAAAAAATAAGAATAATTTTTAAGATTGGAAACTTTTTAGACTTTTTTAAGAAAAATGAAATGAATATGCATATAAAAGAATCCATTTTTAAAAACGTGTGCGTGCATGTCTTGATTTTAAGTATTTTCTTAAGAAATGTCTACTTGTTTTCTTTATTGAGATTGAGGTCTATTTTTAAGGATTGCTAGTAGAGATAGAGAAACAATCAAAATAAATGTTGGAAGAATAGTCCATTGCTTGTTTACAATGCTTAAATATGCAATTGAATTTTAAAAATGCGGTTGTTAGTTCTGTTAATGAAATTTCATAATTTATTATTATGTTGTTACTTACTAAAATTCTATTTATACATTTTATCATCATCAAAATAAAATAAAAAGGCTTAACATCCTAAAAATAAGTTACGACTGTAAATAAATTCCAAAACGAAGAATTGGAGCCAACCCACTCCTTTTTGTGAAAACAACTATTTTATGCATCTATTATTATAAGTAACACACATATTAGTGAAATTTCTAAGGTAGAGATGTCAATATCTATACACCTCATTTTTATCTAAACCAAAAAATTACAATGATATTTAAATTTTTTTGATCCTATAGACACCTAAATTTAGTATTAGACATTTGACAACATCAAATTTGACATATCTAAAACATATATGACTTGTGCGTACACATTTGACTCTTTCCCACATTCTTCCTTATCCATTTATCTATCTATTGACTTGACCGATCCAATTTATTATCATTAATAATGAGGTTCTCCCTAGTCTATGCCATAAAGCTCTAAAATCCTAAGCAAATTGTTGCCATATTTTAGATTCATGTTTCTTCATCTCCAAACACACAAATACGATTATTGCAAGTGTATGCTTCTATCGAGAACATCTATGAGCTTCCAACAACTATTTTTAAAATTCAAATATCTCCCGATGATTAACTTATGCAAGTTTCATATATCAATTATGGGATAAATTTCTAAAGAGTTATATATAAAATAAGATAAGCTTAAGGTCTCATTCACCTAACAATTACATTGAAAACACTTGCATATTTAGATTTTTACTTTCACATTCTTGAGATGTTATCTAAAAGAATGCAAATCTTAAAAAAACCCTCAAAGGAACAATACCAAGTTGGAATATAAAATACAAACTCAAAGTTGCATATTATGAAATGTTGGAAGCTAAAGAGTTACATTGCATTTTAATGGAACACTATTAAGCGTGCGCGCACACACACACACACACATATAAATGGAAGAACTATGTGTAGTTTGAGCTCTCTTTGAAGTATTGGATTGTAGGTAACGTTTAATATATATAAGTGGAAGAACTATGTGTAGTTTGAGCCCTCTTTAGAGTATTGGATCGTAGATAATAGTTAACCACTTAACAGGGAGTGGTTGGGGCTATCCAACCAATATTTCATCCCTCTTTTTAGATCAAGTTAGTGTTAAAAGTAGAGCGAGGGCCTCAAGGCAAGAGGAAACAAAATCAAGATTTACGCATAAGATTGAGTTCAAAAAGTTTCATAAGAATCATCTAGATAAGAAGGTACAATGGTATATGATAAAACAATCTGGTAAAATATACAAAAACAATTTTGATATACAGTGGATGGAAATGGTTGTCATAGGTGCTAGGATTTCACCAACATATTGATAGATTTTGATACTCTATTTCTTAAATTGAACACTCACAAAACTTACACAAAACATTATCAAAAACTATATATAAACAATGAACAATACAAAATATGATATCAACTAATTACTTTAACTCTTGATCATTTCTTTATTTAATAAGTGTAATCAATATTTATTTAATAATTCAAATTTATATAATTTATAATTTATATTATATCATATGTGATATAAATTTTAATAATTCTAACCTATTTAATTATTAAATCCAAAATAAGTTAAAACAAATATTACAAATAATTGATTCGTAGGTAACCAAGAAGATCATTTTATCATATACTTAAATATATCATTCATCGGAATGGGCATCTCCCCTCTTTTTTAATGGGTTGGTTGATTCTTTTGGGATTTCAGTGCACAAGACACTTTTGTGATCGAATATAACTCCAGTGTGACCGTTTGATTAACTCGATCAAATAAAGCTTATGCTTACGCACAAACCCTCTCAAAACCCTAGCGATCGGGTTTTTATGCATTCACACAGACAACAGGAGTTCTCCAAGGCGATAGCGAGTTTTCGGTTCAATGAACACAATTGCCTGCAAATTCATCTTCTTCTCTTCGAGATAAGTTGTTCGATTCTAAATTTGAGGTTTTTCTGTTAAACATTAGTATTATTCCTATAATGGCGTTTCAGGGTCGCCTGAAAGAACTGTTTGTCAAGTACGGTAAAGTGGGTCTAGGAGTCCATTTATCAGTGTCTGCAATCTCTATAGCGGGGCTTTACGTTGCCATTAAAAACAATGTAGACGTAGAATCCATGCTTGCCAAAATAGGTCTTCACAGTCATTCTAAGGAAGAAACAATAAAAGAAGATACATCTGTAAATGAGTGGCATGGAGATGAAGAATTAGTGAGTGGAAATAGAAATGGAAAAGCCGGGGGCCCTGATGTGCTAGTATCAGGCGGGGGAGCGCTGATGCTCGCAATTTTGTGTAACAAGGCGCTTTTTCCTCTGCGCGTGCCCATTACTATTGCCCTCACGCCTCCTGTTGCCAAGTTCCTTGCCAGACGGAATCTCGTTAAAGGTGGTTTCAGATAGGGTTTTATGGTAACCCAGTGTTTTAAATTGGTGTTTCGGGAGATTTCTGAACTGTCGTTTTAAATTCCATTTTATTTAGGGTTTATTGTGTTTTCTGTATGCTTGTTGGCAGAAAAAGAAATTTAAGTTTCATGGTACGAAAATAATGAAATGGATATTGCACTGCGTGTCAAGTGTCGGTGGATTGTAAGGAACAATGATTATTTTTTGAATATGCTCTTTTCTTGCACACAATGTTCTCATGAGATCGTTTGTAGATTCAGTTTTAAGGGGGGCACTTCTAATGTTTTTATTGATATTCAGGCCACGGTCGTTTACAAAAGTAAATGTGACTTCTAATTTGGTTTACCAAAACTTCTTCGTATGAAGCATCTCTCTATTTGTCTCTGGTGTTATTATATGCTCCGGAGGGTAAGCAGATGGAAGGCGCCAAATTCCATTTTTGGGGTTTACATAGACATATGTCTGACATGAATATTTCTTGTTCTTATTCTGTGTTTATGATATGATTCACTGATTCTTCCATTTCCCTTGTTAGTTACTGATCTTCAGCCAAGAAAATGTTGTAGAGAGTGTGTTTCAGCCTAGCTTGTAATTTTCCTAGCAGTGCAGATGCAAGTATACTTCAAAGACTATTTGCTTTTGATTTGTCTCATGGATTCAGAAATGCTGTGATGCTCAAGCACCGGCGATGCATGGCCAAAGGCTTAATAATAAATGAATTGATACGTGATGCCAGTTGCTCATTGAGCCTCATATCGATTCATCCAGTAGTTACCCTTTTCACACATACCACGTCAAATAGTCATTTGCAATGTGATTTATCTCCCATCCAATTTATACCCTGTTTATGTATGTCATGGATGAGACTGGTTTGCTATCTTTGAATGTATCTTGTTAATACTTCTTGATTTTTAAAATTTAAACATATATTGGCAGTTTTGTAGACTCATACATATGTATTTTGCTTGATATCTTTTGAGTTGCCATATCTTGTTTCCGTTGTGGGAAGGAATGTGATTTTTCTTGAGCTTCAACAAAAGAAAATCAAATTTGCATGCTAAAATCATACATTAATAGTTTTTTATTAGAGAATAATTTTGTTTTCTTAAAACATTTTTTTTTGCAAACATTTCTGGAAGCCTTTTGCAGCAATTTTATTATTTTCATGGAAGTTTAAATGTGCCAGAGGTAAAATATCAAATCATACTGCAATATGTGGCCCATTACCATATATAGAATTAGGCTGCTATCTGTAAAAATTTCCAGTTTAATCTCATGATGAAGTCTTAATATGGCAACGGTCAATCCATGAACATGGTACTTGCATCTAAAGGGTGGGTAGAGCTTTAAACAGCCTTTGCTGAATCTATCTTATTTTTTGGCTTGTTTGATGGGTTAAATCAAAATTGAGAAAATTGTTGAAGCTGAGCAGATCGATGTGGCTATGTTTTAACTAATAAAATAATCATAGCTTAAATGGCTGTTTTTTTATAAAATAGGCAAAAGTCTAATATTATTTGGCAGCAGATCCGTCTGTGTGAACAAGAGTATACTCGTGGTTATTGAGCAGGCACCTGCCTACTTTTACAGCTCTCGGATGGTGGCTGAATATCCTTCAACATGACTGGTTGGAAAATGAATAAGAAAAATGATCAGAAAATAGTTTCCATGTGAACTTTTTGAAAACAACCATTGAAAGTGATCCTCAAAAATTGTATTGGATGTCCAGTTTATATTAACAAATCTATAAAGTGATGCACAAGGAAGGAAGAGCTATTTAGTCCCACAGACAAAGAACATTTTTAGCATGTTCAGTGTCTTAAGGTATTGACTTGTAAAGATAATTCATGCAACTGAACATTCCACCATAATGTTAATGATGAAAGTGGCTAAAGCTACCACAAGTATTACTTGGTGGAGAAAGAAGGTTTTCAAAGCAGCTGGGATGAAAGATCCATGGATAGGATTACAATTTGCTTTCATCCTCAAATGCATGATTGAGGAATGGTCATGCGGTTGATTTTATAATACCACACAAAGTATCGCATCATGTACTAAGTTTGGTGTGCCATCAAGCACTAGACATATGCTGCAACCTGTAGGCATCGCTTATATTTTTAATGTTAAGAAACTAGTTGTGAAGCAATTAAGACAGAAATGGTAGACTGAGCTGCTACAAATGAAAGGCCAATTCATAAACTGATTATGTATGTATTGCTTTTAAAAGTGAAAATATGGTTAAAAGTAGTTATATATAAGGGAGAGATATTAGTAGTCATGCACCCTAACTTCGCACTTAAACTGTGCCATGTCAACATTTAAAATTGACATTGATGGATAGCTTAGTGTGTCTATTTAATTTTAGATTTTCAAGGTGTGATGTGTCAGTACAATGCTATGGGTGCGATTACTATGCAAGGGTGCACTATAGAGCCATTTTGAAAGTCAAATCGATCAATGATAATTAAATTTTCCCAAAAACTATAAGTGGGCGCCAAAAGTGGGACACAATTAAATTTGAGTTAATAGTGCTCAGCGCATGCTATGCATGCACCTAGTTTGAGGTGCCAAAGTATTAACCTCACCACCTTGCATTGAAGACCCTATTGTTGGCATTGCCCATCCCTGCACTAAAACACATCTACCTAGTTTTTGTTTGGACAAGTCACTTTGCATGTATGTTGTTGTTGAAGGGAAAAGTAATTGTAGTGCATTTATGATGTTAGGAAGAGTAGACGTTGTCTCGTCCCCTGGTAAGAAAGACATTGGACAACTCGTGACGTTGAGTAAGTAATAAAGTTGTCATTATAGCTGTTATACCGTTCATAGACACACTGCTTTCCTTGCAAAGAGTCATTTACTTCTGCCGTCATTATAGTGATGGCAAATCCCCGCATCCTCTCTTTCATCATTGTGTTGGCATAAAGTTGTCATTATAGCTGTTATACCGTTCATAGACACACTGCTTTCCTTGCAAAGAGTCATTTACTTCTGCGGTCATTATAGTGATGGCAAATCCCCGCATCCTCTCTTTCATCATTGTGTTGGGTAAGTGTTATTTTCATGTGATATTTGCTTCCGCAATCTCTACAAGTTGTGCCATTTTTTTTTTTAAATACTTTTTTTTTTGGGTATAATTTTAATCAGTTGGGTGGAAGAGCAAATGTAGTGCATTTGTGATGCTGGGAAGTGGAGAAACCATCTCGTCGCCTAGTAAGGAATACATCAGATAACTTGTAGAACTGAGTAAGTAATAAAGCTGCCATTATATTTGTTACAGCGTCCACAAACACACTTCCCTTGCAAAGAGTCATTTGCTTTTGCCATCACTACAACGATGCTAAACTCTTGCCTCGTCACTTTTGTTACTGTGCTTGGTAAGTGCTATTTTCACATGCTATTTGCCTCTGCCATCATTACAGAGTTGTGCTATTTTATTTTATTTTTAATCTTTTTTTCTTGGGTATAACTTTAATCCATTGGATGATGGCACTAGTGTTTTGCCTTTGGTAGGTCTCTAGCGTTGTGCCACAGAGATTTTGTAGCCCAAATCAAGCAAAGCTTTTAGGAGAGCCATCTCGATATGCACTAGTATTTTGCAACATGATTAATCCTTGGATTTTGTTTAGCCTTCACATTGTATGGGTTGTCTTGCCATCATTGCAGAGCTTTTAGGAGAGCCATCTTGAATTGCACTAGTGTTTTTCAACATGATTAGTCCTTGGATTTTGTTTAGCCTTCACATTTGTATAGGTCGTTGTGTCATTGCTACTTTCAAGCGAGGTTTTTTTAAACCTCACTAAGGCCATGAGTCAAATGGTTAAAAAAATGTGAATATTGTTTGAAATGTTTGTCAAAAAATAAATAATTTTGTCGATCTTTGAATTATTAAGATTGTGTAAAAGATATTAATGACATATATATCTACCCTTCACGAACATAAAAGAATGATTTTTTTTGTATTCTAGATTAATTTATTTTGACCTTATGATAAATTAGACTAAAAAAAATTAATGACCATTTAAGGTTAACTTGTGTAATAAATGGCTATTGTGATTTTGTTCATGATTTGGATAACTCGATTTCATTCATGTCTCTCTAATTGCAATCTTTGGATTCTTGGGATTATGTGTAAAAG
Organism: Torreya grandis; assembly: GCA_037957365.1. NCBI lineage: Eukaryota > Viridiplantae > Streptophyta > Pinopsida > Cupressales > Taxaceae > Torreya > Torreya grandis. The sequence continues at coordinate 1,172,925 of JARHVA010002579.1, read as the reverse complement.
ACATTGACGACATGCACAAGATTTTGCTTTATATCTACTTCTCATGGACTGAAAGGAATAGGTATTTTTAGTATTCTAAGTTTATTTCTTTTGACCTTATGATAAACTATGCTCAGAAAAATTAAAGACCATTTAAAGTTAACTTATGTAATAGATGGCTATTGTGATTTCATTAAGGATTTGGATAGCTTGATATCATTCATGTCTCTCTAATTGCAATCCATTATTATTATTATTGTAGATGGTTTAATATGATTAATATTGTAATAACAATCACTTGCATGAATGCAATTAATACAAATAAGCATTTGATTTATATGTATAAATTACATTCATACAAATACTCTGTTGTCATTGAGGATGACATTTTGAACATAAATGAACCCATTTATGCACTCCACCACCTAAAACTTTGGTTAAGGCGATGAATCCCTATTTCAATTCACTATAAGCAAGGTTATGTTAATGTAAATAATACAAATATGTTTATTCCAATTGTATAAAAATATTCAATTATTTAATTCGAAAAAATATAGGATACTATTATCTATATAATACATAATTTACATATCATAACATTAGGCATTACTAGACAAACTAAGGTGCAAAACAAGATTGTTCTTTGATACTTGCTCGTTATGTATAACAAAAGTCTTTGTCTAGTCTTCAAAACCAAGATCAAAAGTTGCATACTTATAGTTTCTCAAACTTCTACTTATACAAACATCCAAATGTGAAACCATCAAACCATCTAAGAGAAAAATATTTGAGAGTTTCTTTCATTGCATGGTGGTGTGCTTGTATCTGTAAACACCCATTTCCGGTCACAATTAGCTTTCGATTGGACTTCAGACTGATTCCTACCAACCATCGCAAATTAAGACTTGGAATCACTTAACGTCTTATATTTTAACCGTGCATCATTCATCAATGCTCGAAATCGTGTTGAGGCATCCCTACCGTATGCAACAATAAACTATCACGGATTCATCCCTAATCACCTTGCGACATAACAACTATCAATTTGGCTTGTGGACTTAGTAAATGAGGCACTTAATCAAATCTTAAAAGAGCTAAAATGCTAATTAAAATGAATCATCTAATTAAATAAGCTTAAATGCTTAGTTGAATTATCAATTTTCAACTAATAAATATCTAAAAATGGAAATTTCAAAATTTAAAATATTAAGTCTTTTTATCATTGCCTTTATTTATTGTCAATCTCTTCTAAAATATTTAATTTGAGTCATGCATAGTAATTAAAAATCATAATTACATGACATTTTTTAACTTAACTAGAGTTAGCTTTAACTCACCTAAGGTTAGTTTGAACCCATTCCATGTTTAAACTCAACCTTAAATCACTTTGAGTGAAAGTTAATTCTTGAAAATATAAATACAAAGCCATGTGCATTGATTTCTAAGCTCTCTTGGTGTAAAGTTATTATCCCTAAATGTCTTCAAAGCTTTGATAATGTAGTGTTATAATGTTCATTTGAAAAGAGACAAGTCTTGCAAGTAATGTTACCATGTCAAAATCATAAGCCAAATAACCAAGCTAGGGTGCGAAGGAAGGGTGAAGCCAACAAAGCTCCATTGATGAAGATTTCTTGATGCACAAACTGAGCAAGCCACTTTAACAAGTCATTTGGAGCTCTAAGGAAGGTAAATAGTGTTTTTTTGTGTGTTTTAGTTGTGCTTTCACTTGTATGTTTGTTCCTTGTGCTCTCCCTAATGTGTAGACTAGAAGTGTTAAGATTTTAGTGTGTTATTTTAATTTGTTTTATTGGACTAACACAAGACTAACCTCCCCTCTACGTAATCATTTCTCACATCATGGCAAATCTGATGGGACCAAGCATCCTGTATGGCCAAGGACATTGATATGTTAGTTTTAGTTTTTCTAATGGATGCATAAAAATCTTCAAGTTTCGATTTTTAGCTTCATTTTTTACATCTTTTCTTTGTAAGCAAGTCGCAGGGTATAGGGATCAACACTAATTTCTCAGATCGACATAGATTTTCCATATCGACATTGATTATAGGAATCGACCACAATCTCTATGTGAAAAATAGAACAAGGCAGGGAACATGGTTAACAATGATTTTATTTGATTTTTCTTGCCTTCATTTTGCGTTGATGATCTGCATATTGTTTGTATAACCAATTTTCTGTAGAATATGTGAGATGTTTGTGGTTTAGGCTAATTTATTAGCCTTTTTTTGTCAAAAAAACTATGTTTTATGTGTTTTACAGGAAACAACAATGCTCGTCCTTGAATTGACGTTGATTTTTGTAGTCGACATCGATCTTTGTGGATCGGTGATGATTGGCCTCTAAGATAAGAAATCAGAAAACCCGAAAGCTAAATTTGAAATGTTTTTTCACTTGATTTTGGGCTTCTAAGCAAGGAAAACCCTCTAACAATTTGCAATACCTGAGGTGGAAAGAGCATAGTTTAAGCATGGTTAAATGTTACACACATTGTATTTGGTGCTTAAAAATGTATTTCATTTTTTTCATCTCATATTTTTTTAATAAGTTTTTGCAATTATCAACAACAAAATGAAGGGGCTCAAACTTCATTACATACTTCATTTTGGTATTATAAAAATGAACGCTCATATTAGTTAAATACTCATAAGAGTTGTCATTTTCATGCTTGTTTATTGAAGTGTTTGTTTAGCAAAAATGGGTGTTGCGTGTATGCTCTCCCCTCATCCCTTTTAGGGAACTTGGGTGATCAAAAATGCTCACTCTTTGCATTTGTTGCTTTCATCCAAAAGCGTGGAAGGAAAGTTGCCAAGACCCTCCCCAAAATTCGTATGATTTGGGTGACTCTAAAATGACCATAAAGTTCTTTCACTTGTCTTTATTTCATGTATTTTGGCTTGTGGGTGGGAGTTCATCACCTCCTCACAAGTTCTCTAGGGAAGCATTGATCTGAGAATTCATCTCTCGACATCGTTTCAACCCTTCCATGGTGGGGTATATAAATTGAGAAAGACCCACTGGGATACTTGTTTTGAGTGGTTAAAACAAGCTCTGTTAGTTGTAGTCAGCCTTGGAACACAGGGGCAACTCAAACATCACATTACACTGAATAATTGATGGATTTATTAGTTGTGAAAAGGACTAGACATTTTCACAACTAACCGGTTGATGCGGATCCAAATGATGTGATTGTGCCCTAGTGTTTGCCACACATATGGGATCATTTAAAAATGAATAAAAATTGACAGTGTAGACAACCCCATTTTTTACAGACATACTGTTGATGTAGGGCGAATAACTTGATGTTTTATGTTACTGTACAAACTCTTGAAAGAAGAGAGGGCATAAAAACCCTACTTTTCATGCACTTTTATTTTTTGGATTAATAACTTAATCCTCTCAAGAGCAAGTATATAGACGAAATTCGACAGTATGATGCAACCTTGCCAGTTTTAGGATTTAGGACTTACACTTAGGTATTTTTATCATTTTGTCTTTCTTACTTGCATGGTCTTGAGTCGAAACTATTTGGTTGTCATACCATGTCCAAAACGAGTCTTGTTTACACATCGCTCCTTTGTTTGAAGAGGCGTTACACCGTTCATTGGACACCGCATTTGCCTTCGTCGTTTATCAAACCTTTGTGTGTGTATGTCACTTGTTTGAAAGGGGTGTTGTTACGCTACCCATTTCATTCCAAGTTTTGTGCCTTAAAGTTTTGAAACACATCATTTTCCATACCTTTAGAGCACAAGAGTGTCGTTACACTGTTTAAATTGTTTCAAAGACTTGTTGCCTTGTGTCCAAATTACAATTTCAAAAACCACATGTACCTTTTGGATCTATGCCTAGTACTTGTCATGCAGTTTGTTCTTGTATAGCTTGTCTATTTTAAAAAACCTTGTCTTATAAATCAAGTTCAAAATTAGCCTTGACAAGTTTAGACTCAAACATTGATTGGTTTATATCTAGGTCTTGTTTAATTTTGGCCTAGACATTGATCTTTCACATTTGGGTTGTGTAACTTAGATTAATTTCTTGTTAGATTTAAGGATTATTTTTGTGCCTAAATTTGGGAAAGTAGTCTATATTTCATGAGCCTAAAGTCCAATATCTTCTACCAAATGACCAAGTGTGTGTTTAAAATCCAATGCCTAGTTTGTGCCAAAGTGTTTCAAATTTGTTAGATTATATCTCTTGCCTTCTAGACTTCATTTTGTTTAAAGTCTAGTCTTTGTGCCTTGTTTCCAAAAGACGTAGTAATACCTGTTTTGAGACTAAATTTTGTGTCTTATTTTCCAAAAGACTTAGAAACATTTGTTTCTTTAGACATAGTTTAAACTTGATTGAAACAATTTATACTTAAGTTTGACATTCTGGTTTTTATTCATCCACTTGACCCTTTTGTGTAAGATATTTGACATTTGATGTTAGACTATTTTGACCCAAGTTTTAGCACTGACCATTTTGGAGATGCAACTCCACTTTTAGACCAAGTTTGGACCATTTGTCCTTTAGACCTTGTTTTTTAGAGTTTATAGAACTCTAGACCTTTTTCGTGAAATGTTTGTCATTGAGTTGGATATATCTTGTTATACTCGTAGCAAAGCCATGTAAAATTCAAGTCATGATAATGTGGTTGCACAAGATGACTTTGTTCACGACCCCTATGGTGATGATGTAGTTTTTGAGATGGATTCCTATCCACTTTACAATATTCAATCTAGAAAACAAAACCAAGATCTCTTAGCCCACTATTTAGTTAACATGCCTCCACACTCGGAGCAGGAACAAGAGCAAACCACACAGTATCTTACTAGTGTATCATCGATTGTAGAACAAGTTAAACAATAGTCATATTATGTTACTATGCCATCGACATATGATCCTTATTTATTTGAAGTTTTAGTTAGAGCTGCGAAGATAGGGACCAAATTTCCAGTAGACTTTCCCCATAAAAAATTGCCTAGTCTAGTTAGAGTACCTCTCAACATACCTTATAACTAAATCATTGAAAAAGCCTCTACTAGAAACCCTCAAGTGCTCATGTCAATGTTGTATTAAGATCCAAATATGCTTGCCAAAGGAAAGGGCCTCATGGAGGACCACTTAATACAAATACAAGTGTATCAAACTTATTTGAATCTAGTGCACAATTTTAATAACATGACCATGGAAAACACTCCACTCATCGAGTTAGATCCTTCAACAAGAGTATTAATTGCATTAATAGGTCAAGATAATTTGGGTATAGACCCATTTATGCAAATCACTTCAGTCAGTGACATATACAATATCCCTTTTATTGAAGAAGTGACTACTACTACTACACAAAAAAATGTGCCAAATGCGATGGATAACACGCTAGTGTCTTCCAATCCAGGATAAAGTGGTTTAACTACACCAACAACTAGTCCACAATAGGTGCCTTTAGTTAACACCATGAGTGTTTCATAATAGCAGGGGGTATGAACTCCTACATCCCAACCACAACAAGTTACCTCTAATCCTCAACTAGATGTTTCATCAAGCACACAACTGTAAGGATTAAGTAATCAAGTGCCAACTAGTGCCTTGCCTCAACAAAATGTGATGAATGTTACTCCACCTCAACAGGGGATGACCAACATTCCACAATAATAGGCACAATCTAATATGCCATCACAACAAAGGCAGAACATTATGCCACCTCAATAGGGGGAAACAAATGTCACACCTTGACAGGGAGTGACAAGTGTACCTCTTCAATTGCAGACCAACGTGCCTTTACAATCACAAACATTGTCTAATAAATAACTTATGTCCATTGGTCAAAGATAAATGTTGAACACCTTACAAGAGTCTATTTCATAAATGGTGTTTGTGTAAGAAAGAGGTATCACTATCTGACAAGTACCAATTAGGCAGCAATTATATATATTTTAAAACATGTCATAAATCCAATGACAGGGCCTTGGTCTACAACAAGTTTTCCTTATTCAACCAGGTTTGACTAGTCGAAAACAAGTCCCTTACTCAACCTCAACATGCACAATACTTTACTCAGAGCCATATCCTTCTATCTCTACCATAATTCCCTCAAAATCAAAGCTATATATTGAATCCAAACTAGAATATCACACAACAATGCATGCAATTCCAATAATCGCATCTCAATTAGCGTATGCATATTCCTAGTTGGTTACCTAATCAAACCAAAATTCCACAACAAACCATTCCTCCATTATACCCCGGTCAAGGTAATCCACCTTTTACCACCCAACCTCTACCTTAGACCAATGTTCAATCTAGTTTCTTAGCACAAGAAATGCAACAAATGAAGGATGCAATTATTGTCATTCAAATAGGGAAACATACCAAAACATTCAAGTTAGATGACATGTGTTCATACCCATTTAACATGGAGTATCTATAGATACCATTTCTTCTAGGGTACAAACCACCGAAATTTAATAAATACAAGGGTAAAGGAGACCCTAAGGCTCATTTGACAGAATTTTTTGTTGCTTGTCAGCGAGTGACTTACAACAACATTTATCTACTCCTATTTCATCAAAGTCTAGCAGGATAGGCTTTGGAGTGGTTCATAAAATTACCAAAGAATTATGTATTTGATTTTGATGACCTCTTAGACAAATTTGTGCAACATTTCTCCTACAATCTCGAACACAAGATTTTATTGGTCGATTTGACTCAGGCCAAGCAAAAAGTTGGTGAAAGTTTTGCAAACTATCTAAAGAGATGGAGATAAATTTTCATTTGCTCCACCCATAGCTTACCAGACAAACAATTGGCCGCTATATTTACTAAAAAATTGCATAGTGAGATATCTTATCATTTGGAGCTTCACTATGCACATAATTTTAAAGAAATCATTAACAAAGGCTTATTGATTGAAAAGACCCTTATTAACAAAGAGATTATCAAGCTCACTTCCTCGAACCAAAATAAGAACCAAAACTAAAGAATAGGACAAATTAGAACCAAAAAAAAGTCCAATCACGAATGTGGGCACCAACCCAATACAATAACTATGAAAAATCCAAGAAATTCAACTGTAAAAAAAATGTTGTTGGCAATGGAATAATTGAATCGCGTCATGTCTAAATGGTGCAAATACCATCTTCTCAACCAACATCGCAAATGCAACTTACTCCTCATCAACAACCCTTTCAATAAGCGTAGCCTTTGAAACAATCTAGATCAACTCAACAACTGAAAAAACTATTACCTTTGCAAATCCCTCCTCCAAGAAGAAATGCTCCTACTCATCGAGTCTTCAATGATCTTGAAGAGCCTATTGAAGCTATGTTTAGCAAGTTTATTGTAGCTAACATGATTAGTTGGCTAATTCTAAAGCATTACCATGAAGGTATTCCTTATCTGGACTGATATAGAGAGAATGAATTCTGTAAATACCATCGTGTTCATAGACATGATCTATGTCATTGTGTGCAGATCAAACACCTCATTGAAAATATGTTGAAACATGAAGATATTACATTGGATAATAGAGCATCTACATCCAATCAAAACCTAGGTATCTACTGAAACCCTTTTATGCAACATAACAATAACAACCAAAAATAATAACAATGAAGACTAGAGCAATAGAAACAACAATATTTGTTAGGATAAAATAAAACACAGATTTATCTCCAAATCACATACAAGAGAAACTTTGAAATGAATCAATCAAACATACATAAAATAATCATAAACATGCACAAATAGGAGACAACAGATTTAACGTGGTTCACCCAAGATGGGCTACATCCACCAAACTTGTCCAGTATATTATTTCCAACAATACAAAAGAGAAACAAATCCTGCAACAAACCCTGTTACGCCTCTCTACCTTCTCTGCCTCCTCTCTGTGTAATATATTCTTATCCTACCTCTCAATCATATCTCAATTCATTTTTAAGGTGGAAAAATATCTAAACATAACCTCTATCGTCATTTATGGAAACCTATAATCAATGACCCAGATTGACTACAAAATTACAATTTTACAAGGTAATTTAAAAAAAAAATCTTTCCGGGGCGTTGCCCCCAAACCCCACCAAGGTGCGACCCCCAGACCCCCCACTAGAGGGGTCATCCCCTTGGACCCTACAAGGGGGGCAAATCCCCCCTTGCAACCCCCGTCACTATCATGGATACAAAGAATGGGATCCAAAACCTAGCTAAAAAAACATCAAAATTTTAACCTCTGATTTTGGAAGACAATCAGGGTCCACACCCAACAATATCAACAACTGTGACAATAACAACAACAATAGCACCAATCAAATGAAAGGAATCAAGGTCAGAATGATTCTAAAACCCAAGAGACTTACCACATAGTTGCATATGACTACACTAAATTTGTAGGTCATATTGCAGAAGGTCACATTTCCACCATCACCATTAATCTAAAACCAAACGCTGATATAACAAGATCATTGTGAAATAATTACAATCAACCCATCTATGCTGGTAATCTGTCCTTGACTTGGGATCGCAAATAGGTGCACCAACAACTAGGGATTAATATTTTGGGATCTTATACTGATAACTCATCATTTCCCTATGACCACAAACAAGTACATCGGTAATCGGGGCTTATCCTATCTAGGCCCTCTCCACCACCATTTTTTAGCAATAACGGTCCTATATCCAATACCGATTGTGAAATCACAACTCGATAGTCAAAATTTACCATTCCTAGTTCACAACCACCTACCAACAAACCAATCCAACCCATCATCCTGACTAGGAACAAGCCATATACCATTGTTAAAGAAAAGACATTCAACATTGTGGAACAATTTCAAAAGATGCCTACACAAATCTCCATTTTGAATTTATTGTGTGTGTATATTATCCACATAAACATCCTAATAGAGTTATTTGACCAATCTCAACTTCCCAATGACATAAGCCTAGACAAATTCCAAGATTTGGTTGGACATTTAGCCCCATGCCAATAATTGGCCTTCGACCAAAGCGATATGTCATCCCTTGGCCCTCTCCATAACAACCTGTTGTACATTCAAGTTGTCATAACATGACACAAAGTGAAATGTGTCCTCATAAACAATGGATTGGGCCTGAATATTGTGTCTCTCCATCTCATCAAGCACCTCAGATATACAATAGTTGATCTACATCCAGAGACAATCATTATCAAGGCCTACGACAATAAAGAATAGGAATCACAATGCACCATCAACTTGCCAGTTATTGTTGGGCCCTTGACCCATGATACACTTTACCATGTGTTAGACCTTGACCTATCTTACAATTTACTCTTGGGTAGACCTTGGATACATGAAATTCATGCAATCCCTTCAACATTACACCAATGTCTCAAGTTATCTCATTCATGCATGGAGGTCATCATCAATGGAGATTTGCAGACCTATGAACATTACAAACATTTGAAGGCCGAGTAAAAAATTTACAACTACAACTTTCGCTTAGATCCAATTCCCCAAAATGACATAGGTAAAGAAATACTTGTTGAGTTACCATATGCCAATTGTATAGACCCAGATAGCCTTGATTCATCTTCACATACACCACCCTTGAATTGTCTAATCATTTTACTATCTTGGCCAATGGCTCAGGAGAGTATTTTACCCATGATACATTCCACATATCCAAGCTTCCACAGAACCCCAAGTCCTATGGAAGACCAAAAACCAAGCCACCTTACATGGAATGAAAATGGAAAGGAAAGGGAAAACTTCATAGTTCGGATCCTATAATTTTCACCCCAACCATTGGACAAGAAGAGGACCCACTTGCCAATGATGAATCATGGTTGTATAATGATAAATTAACTGATTGTTACAAAAATGTCAAATATCATATCCCTAACTAGATCATGGCGAATCAATCCTATTAAGGAGGAGGCCTCAGGCTAAAGCAATAGGGTACACTGGAGCCAATATCTACAACACAATACAAAAGAACTTATGGTCTCAGATTTAAACCATCTAGGGGTGACCTTACGTATCTTATTTGTGTTCTAATTCCAATGACTAGTGATGATGACAACAACAATGAATCCGAGTCCAATCACAACATTTATGAATACCTTGCCAATGCCAATCTATTTGACCCACATGCCATTTGTACCCTTACCTAAATTATTCTCAATAACCCGCTTCCTCTATATCACCCTCAACTTATAGTTTGGAACCAACAATAATATATAGTGTCTGTAGAGGAGTTTGAGAATGATGAGGCCTTTTTTGATTTTCTAAGCCTACGAGACAATGTTTCATTGGGAGGCCACAAACAAGTGTTCTCTATCAAACTGGATCTTGCAACTTATTTTGGAGAGCAGGTGGACACCTGTAGCCATGAACAAAAGATTAAAATATTGAGGTCCCAAAGTGAAAACCTCTTTGAAACACTTTTGGACTAGGGTAAAAGTAAAGAGAAACATCAGTCTTCTGGTGAAAACCTATTGCATGCATACTAGATGGGGGTGTTCACCTTTCCTTGAATAAAGCTCAAGAGACCGCCAATGATGAACTTAATTTTGGGTTTGAGTTTGGTTCTACAAAACATGCCTTCCATCGAATTGCTCAGGAATTTCCAATAGTATTTGTAACATGACTATCCCTACCATTGGGAGATTATGATTCTTCTTGTTTAGGAGAAATTGAAGAGTTAGTCCAAACAAAGGACTTTATAGTTGTAGGCCAATTCAAATCATTACCCACTATTTTTGAGGATGGATCGACTCTCCTCGTAGATGAAACTATGAAAGTCAACATCAGGACTCTGGGTGACCAAAATGGATCAAATTAGTGTTGAGCATGGTCATTGATGTCAAAGAGAGCATGAGATACTAATGCATTAAATGACAAATAAGTTGTGTTTGATAGCTTGAAGAGTATATGGCACATGTTCAAGTTTGTAAGGATAAAGAAGAAGTTGTGAGGCATCCATAGATGTCTTGGTGAAGTTATGGTGTGTCACTTGATCATTTAGAAAGAGAAAAATGCATCTTCTAGCTTAAGAGAAGCTAGACCATCACTACACATCATGTAGATATGTATGAACCATCAAGTTTATGCATATATTTTAAGAACTTATAAAGTCAACCAAGGTGAAAATATTTCATGGAGATGTTGTCTATAGTGCCAAGAAGGTACCCTGAATATTTAGACTCTTGAAGTGTTTTCTAGCTCAAGCTATAAAACTCAAAAGTTACTCTTACAAACTATGATGGGCCAGAGATCATGAAGTTTAACTACATTGAAGTCTAGGGTCAAATAGTCTAGATAGATCTAACGGTGAGCATTAATCAGATCAAGATCTAATGGTGAGCATTTAATCTAATCGGATAAGGATCCAACGATGCATGTAATATTGTAAAAAGTGATCCAACAGTGCATATTTAGTCAATATGTCAAATATTTCTCAGAAGATGTGTGAAGCTTCCAAGTGGTGGAAACTCATTGGAGTCAATAGGTCAAAGTGCACAGAAGGCATGTGGGGCTGCCAAGTGGCATGATCGTAAAATCAAGGATCTAAGATCAACGAAAAGCATTGCAGGATAAAGACCAGGCTAATCTGAGGAGATATAGGGATTGTGTTTATTAAAAATTGTTAGGGAACACAAGATGAGGTCAATATGTTTGATGTTTAACATATGCTCAATGACTGTTGGAATTTGAATATTCAAATTAACGAAGAGAAATATGTCTATAGTTTTTGTGCTATACATTTTGATATATACAAAATTTAATGGTGATGTAAAAAGCAAAGTTGAAGAGGACTCCAAGGCACATCTAGAGAACCTATTTAGAAGGTCTGAATAGTTTTACAATCAAATTTATAGATCTTTAAAGTTGACTATTTGTTTAATCATGGTGTTTTTATGTACAAAATTATGTTTAAGTAATTTATGCTTTAGCAGAAGAGTGTTTTGGTGGGAGTAATCATTTGAAGATATATTATAATTCATATAGAGTGGACCCATATATTTTAAAGTTATCTTATTCTTCTTAATTTGATCGATGAAGTGCTAAATGGTTAGTAGATCTCCATGAGACTAATAAGAGCTATTAAGACTTAATTGAAAGGCATAACTACTTAAGTGTGACCCATTGATGCTATGATTAACCTATGAGGATGGTATTAAGCTATGTAAGATGTCTTAAAGGCTAAGGTAAATATTATGGCCAACCTAGATGGTGATATTCATGAAGACTCTATAATAGTAGAGACTAAGGCAATGGTTCTAGACTTGAATGTGAATATGTTAAAAGAGTAAAAAATAGAGACGAAAGAAAGAGATCAGAAGAAGTGTGTTCAGTGGATGGACTGAAGTACATAGCATATTGAGGATGATCAAAGAAGACTAGAGAGATCGAAAAGGGTGTTTGGATGCATTACTTGTGTGAGCAAGTTTGAGTGTGTGTGATGAGTTAAAATAAAGGTGTTATACATTATGTCTCTAATAAGATTGGTCTAAAATAAAATTTCTAGATTTGTTGATTTAATAAGGTATTGTGTGGGTGATCAATATCTAGAACAAGTGAATGCATATTCATACTTAGGGGTGGATGATCCTTATGAAGTGGGTGCTTCACTAAAAGGTATTTTATTTGTGATCATCTTATAAGATAAGTAGTCCATATGTTTTCAAGCTTGAGAGTGCATTTTATTCCCCAAGAGGGTTTCCCATGTAGATCTTGTGTTTTGTGTGTGATCTTGCATCATATTTTTTATTCATTGTTATGAACATCTTGTATGCTTTATGAATGATTGTGGTCATTGATTAAGAGTTTGAAAAGATTACAATTGAAGTTTGAAATATATTTCATCACTAATTCATCCCCCCCTCTCAGTGATTGTACCTCCAAGAATTGGTATCAGAGCAGGACCTTCATTGCAAGTTTAACAACTTAAAGGTGATCATAGGTACAATAAAAGACAAAGAGGCTAAAATTTTCTTCAAGATGAACTAATATGTGATTTATCAGAACTGAATTATTTAAGATAAAAATATGAATGTCTAAAATAAAAGTTTGAAAGATTGAATAACATGATAGGGAGTAAAAATTCAAACCTGAGTTCCTCTATATGTCGTGAGATGCTTTCAATCATTGATAGTGTGTAGACACAAATAGGAATAATAAAAACAATAGTAAAAAACTTTTAAGTTGTGGTTGATACAATTTTGAGTCAAATAATGGATGAATTGGAAGGTAAAGTTATGACTTATATTGATGCACTTTTATCTAAAGACAAGAAAAAATCCAGCTCTTTAAAAGAATCTATGGATGAGATGTCTAGGGGTATTGATGATTAAAAAAAGGGGTGATTAATATGAACAATTATATTTATGTTTTCAATGGACATTGTTATACTTGTAATGAAATTGTTCATAGATATAAGGACTATACTTACCCTCCAAGGAGAAGAAATAAGGTTATCTACTATAACTATAATCATCAGGGACATATAGCCAAGTATTTCAAAAGGGACTTTTGGAAAAAGGAATTTCAAGTTACTAACACCATCAAATGGTTTAAGAAAGATAAAATTAAGATTCAAAGAAAGGAGCAGGACTCAAAACAAGAATCCCTGTTTGTACAAACTGCCTTACATACTCAAGAGGATGAAAACAAAAAATGGTACGTAGATAGTGGATGCTCAAGTCATATGACAGGAGACAAGAGTAAGTTTATTTATTTCAAGAAACACAATGTAGGTTTAGTAAGGGTAGGTGACAATAACTCTACTAACATAGTTGGAAAAGGCTCTATAAGTTTGGAAAATGGTCATACTAGAATTGAAAATGTTCCATGAATCCAATAAAGAAAAGTGCTTCATGAATTAATAGAGGAAAGTTGGATTTGGCATAAAAGACTTAGACATCTAAACTTTGATAATTTAGTAAGGATCAGTTCAAAATGACTAGTGAGGCATATGCCTAAAATCACTAAATTTTTTTATACTCTTTGCAAGGCATGCCTTCATAGAAAACAAGTCAAAAGAAGATACAAATCTAAAGATAATTCTACTACTATTGGAGTTAATCCACATAGAGATATTTGGACTAATGAGAACTCAAGGCATTCAAGGTAATAGCTACTTTGTGTTATTAATTGATGACATCACTAAAATTACTTAGATATTTTTTCTTAAAGAGAAATCAGAAACTTTTGAAAAATTTAAAGCATTTAAAACTCTTGTTGAAAATGAAAAAAGATCAAGAATCAAGTGTGTAAGATCAGATAGAGGAGGTGAATTTTGATCTTATGAGTTTGATGACTTTTGTGAGGAATAAAAAATTAGAAGACAATACTCTGCTGCTAGGACACTCTAACAGAATGGGATAGTTGAGAGGAAAAATAGGACTACCTTAGAGATGACTAGAATCATGCTTCAAGATTCCAAACTTTCAGATGGTTTTTGAGAAGAGGATGCCAATACTTCTATTTATATCCTAAATAGATGCCAAGTTAGAGAAAATGGTGATAAGACTCCATACGAGCTATGAAAAAATAGGGCAACTAATGTCAAACACTTTAGAGTGTTTGGGAGCAATTATTTTATCAAGAGGAATGAAGAAAATATTGGAAAATTTGACTCAAGATCTGATGAATGCATCTTCTTGGGTTATTCCTCCATAAGTTATGCTTATATATGTTTCAATAAGAGACTCCATAAAGTTATTGAAATCTCTAATGTGAGAGTTGGAGAGGCAGGTGACATCAAGAAGCCTAGCTTGCAGAGAATTGACACTACTAAGGATGTTATTTCAAATAATGAAAGTATACCTAATCAATCAGATGATGAAGAGGAATAAGTTAGACATGATACTAAAGCCCCTTATTGGAGAATACAAAAGGATCATCTAGTTTCTCAAGTTATTGGAGATGTGAATGCTAGTTTACAGACTAGGAGGAGAAGGTTGATCAATCAGAATGAATAAGACACACATTTATTATCTAATATTAAACCCAAAACTTTCTTAGAAGCTAACAAAGATGAAAATTGGACTTTTGCCATAAAAAAGGTACTTGATCAAATAGTAAAAAATGAAACATGGGATTTGGTTCCTAGGTCAAAAGACAAAAATGTGATTGGAAATAATTGGGTTTTCAAAAGCAAGATGAATGAGAAAGGAGAGGTCAAAAGAAATAAGGCTAGATTGGTGTGTAAAGGATATGATCAAGTTTAAGGATTAGATTTTGATGAGACATTTGCTTTTATAGCAAGATTGGAAGCAATTAGACTCTTTCTATCATATGCAAGCTTCACAGGTTTCAAAGTTTACCAAGTAGATGTGAAATTTGTATTTGTGAATGGCAACTTAGATGAATAAGTTTATAATGAGCCACCTAAAAGTTTTTAATGACAAGTAATCAATACTATATTTACAAACTAAAGAAGGCTTTATATGGTCTTAAACAATCTCCTAGATCTTATTATAATAGATTAGACAAGTATCTATTGATCCAAGGCTTAAAAAGAGGGATAGTTGATAATAATTTATATATCAAGACAAATGGCACTCATTAATTACTAGTAGTAGTCTATGTTGATGACATAATATTTGGTTCTGACAATGACAACATGAGTAGAGAGTTTGCAAATGCTATGAAGATTGAGTTTGAAATCTCAATGATGGGATAACTTTCTTTCTTCTCAGGATAACAAATTAACCAACTTAATGAAGGGATATTCATTTCACAGGCAAAATACATCGAAGATATGCTAAGAAAGTTTGACATGTTGGATTATAAGCCAATGATTAATCCAATGATCACCGGATGCAATTTAAGTAAACAAGATGACTCACCAAAAGTTGATCAAACTTTATATTGATCCATGATTGGAAGTCTCTTATACTCTACTACTTCTAGGCCTGATATCATACAAGCAGTGGGCCTTGCAGGAAGGTTTCAAATTGATCCTAGATAATTTCACTTGAAAGTAGTAAAAAGGATCTTAAGATATCTCAAGATCACACTATAATATGGTTTATGGTACGCTAGGAGTAAACAATTTACTCTAAAGACATACATTGATGTAGATTGATTAGGATGTGTAGATGATAGGAGTACGAGTGTTGGTGTCTTTTTCATGGGTGAATGCTTGGTGTCTTGGCTTAGCAAAAAGCAAGCCTTTGTATCTCTATCAACTGTAGAAGTTGAGTATATATTTGTTGCTTCCTATTGTACTTAGGTAATATGGACGAAACAAATCTTACAAGATTATAAGATAAGATAAAATGGACCTTGTTGTATCTATTGTGATAATACTAGTGCAATTAGTATCTCTAAGAATTTTATTATTCACTCAAAAACCAAGCACATTCCTATTAGATATCATTTATTAAGAGAAAAAGTAACCAAATTGTTAAATTAGAATATGTGTCTACAAAAGAACAACTTGTAGACATTATGACTAAACCATTGACAAAGGCTACATTTGAGTATCTACGACAAAGCTTGGGAGCCATCTCCTTGTCTACAAATCATTAAAAGGTCATTTGAGTAGGAGGAGAAAGTGTTGTCATATTTTTATCATAAATAAGGTCTCATAAGTTCTGTATATGACAAGTTATGTATGTCATGGTTCCATGAGAGTGTTTTTGAAAAGGTTCGAAACCATGATGGCTTGTAGAGGATAAAGGGCAATTGTTTTGTTACTATGAGATCCATATTATTTGAAGTGTTCATGGTAGACCTAATTCATTGAGAAGACTTATTGAAGATGATATATTTTTTTGATTGAGCATGAAGTTAGGGGGCACTAATTTAGATAGTTTGAGAGGCTTGAAGAGATGTGCATAATGTTAGGGAGAGTTTTCTAAGCTTTGTGAGCAGTTTATCAATTCTAAGGATTAGAAAAGTCCAAGTTCAGATTGGGTATATCAAAGGGGGAATAATTGATTCATATAAGTATGTAAGTATCTTGAGTATATTAAATAATATTTGAATGCATACATAATTTTTAGGAATGATTGTTGGCATGTTGAGGAAGACACCCTTTGTCATTAATGTCAAAGGGGGAGAAATATCATAATGAAGAAGTTCAAATGAGTAAGAAGTCATTCTGAGGGTGTTTTGCCATCAATGATAAAGGAGGAGATTATTGACAATGGTCATTGATGTTAAGTTATCATTGATGTCAAAGAGAGCATGAGATACTAGTGCATTAATGACAAAGAAGTGTTTGATAATTTAGAGAGTATATGGCACATGTTCAGGTCTGTAAGGACAAATAAAAAGTTATGAGGCATCCATAGATGTCTTGGTGAAGTTATAGTGTGTCAATTGATCATTTGAAAAGAGAAACATGCATCTTCTATCTAAAGAGAAGCCATACCGTCACTACACATCGTGTATATATGTATGAACCAACAAGTCTATACATTTATTTCAAGAACCCAAAAAGTCAACTAAGGTCAAATAATTTAGTAGAGATGTTATCTATAGTACCAAGAAGGTACCCTAAAGATTTGGACTCTTGAAGTGTTTTCTAATTCAAGTTATAAACCTTCAAAGTTAATCTTATAGATTATGATGGGCCAGAGACCGTCAAGTTTAACTACATTTAAGTCTAGGGTCAAATAGTCTAGATAGATCTAACGGTGAAAGTTAATCGGATCAAGATCTAATAATGAGCATTTAATTTGATTGGATAAGGATCCAATGGTGCACATAATATTTTCAAAAGTGATCTAACAGTGCATATTTAGTCAATATGTCAAATATTGCTTAGAAGACATGCAAGGCTACTAAGTGGCAAAATATCATTAGAGTCAATAGGTCAATGTGTGTAGAAGGCATATGGGGCTACCAAGTGGCATGATCATGGAAGCGAGGATCTAAGATCAATGACGAGCATTGAAAAATAAAGACTAGGTTAATCTAAGGAGATCTACAGAGCACATTTATTTAAAATTATTAGGGAGCATGAGATAAGATCAATGTGTTCGATGTTTAACATATGTTTAGTGACCATTGGAATTTGAATATTCAAATTAATGAGGGAAAATCTATCTATAGTTTTTGTGCTATAACTTTCAATATATACAAAATTTCATGGTGGTGTAAAAAGAAAAGTTGAAGATAACTCCAAGACACATCAAGAAAAATTGGTTATAAGGTTTGAGTGTTTGTATAGTTAATGTTATGGAGCTTCAAAGTTGACTATTTATTATTTCATGGTGTTTCTATGTACAAAATTATGTTTAAACAATTTGTCCTTTAGCAGAAGAGTGTTTTGGCGGGAGTAATCATTTGAAAATGTATTAGAGGTCATATAGAGTGGAACCATATATTTGAAAGTGATCTTATGATTCTTAATTTGATCGATGAAGTGATAAATGGGTAATAGGTCTCCATGAGACCTATAAGGGCTATTAAGTCCTAATTGAAAGGCATTGCTATTTAAGTGTGACCCATAGATGATATAACTGACCTATGAGGATGGGATTGAGCTATGTAATATGTCTTAGAGGCTAAGACAAGTATTATGACTAGCCTAGATGGTGATATTCATGAAGACTCTATAAATAGTGGAGACCAAGGCAATGGTTTCTAGACTTGAATGTTAATGTGTTAAGAGAGTGAAAGATAGAGATGAAAGAGAGAGATCAAAAGAAGTGTGCTCAGTGGATGGATTAAAGTACAAAGTAGATTGAAGATGAGCAAATAATACTAGAGAGATCCAAAAGGGTGTTTGGATGCATTACTTGTATGAACAAGTTTGAGTGTGTGTGATGAGTTGAAAGAAATGTTTTATATATTGTGTCTCCAATGATATTGGTCTGCAATCATATTTTTAGAGTTGTTGATTTAATAAGGTGTTGTGTGGGTGGTCAACATCTAGAACAAGTGGGTGCTTGTTCATACTTAGGGGTGGGTGCTCCTTGTGAAGTGGGTGCTTCACTAAAATGTCTCTTATTTGTGATCATCTTATAGGACAAGTAGTCCATGTGTTTGTAGGCTTGAGAGTGGGTTTTATTCTATAATAAGGTTTTCCACATAGATCTTATATTATGTGTGTGATTTTACATCATCTTTTTTATTCATTGTTATGAACATATTGTATTTTTTATGAATGTTTGTGGTCATTGATTAAGAGTTTGAAAGGATTATAATTGAAGTTTGAAATGTCTTGCATCACTGATTCACCCCTCCCCTCTTAGTGATTATACTTCCAACAATTAGGCACATCCCTTACCAATGAGAAATATGAAATATTTACATCCTTTATGAGGGAATTTGATAACATCTTTACTTGGGCCTATTCAGACATGCCAAGGTTGGACCTTGCCTTGGTTGTACATCATGATGCCAAACTTGTGAAGTAAAAATTGCATAAGATGCATCCTCGTATTACTATATTAGTAAAGAAAGAGATGGAAAAACTCTTATAAGTGAGATATATTTGACTGATCAACTATTTAGAGTTATTAATGTTGTGCTAGTCAGTAAAAGCCTGAAAGGATCAAAATCTATATTGATTTTAGAGATATAAACAAAGACTCCCCCAAGGATGAATTTCCTCTACCAAAAATTGACTTGATAGTTGACTCTACAATGGGATATGAAATGATTTCACTTGTAGATGGATTTTAAAGATATAACCAGATCTAAAATACACCAGAAGATCAACATAAGACAACATTCACCACTCCATGGGGGCCATTTTGTTATCAGATTATGCCATTTGATCTCAAGAATGCTAGGGTCACATACTAAAGAGCCATGACTATCATATTTCATGATATGATACATGTCATCATTAAAGACTATGTTAATGACATATTAAGTAAATCAAAGACCCAAGATGATCATCCAGCCACACTATGATGCATATTTGAGAGGCTTCATGAATACAAGGTCAAACTTAATTCTAAGAAGTGTATTTTGGTGTTACTTCAAGAAAATTGTTAGGTTTCATCTTCTCTTGTAGAGGTATTGAAGTTGATCATGCCAAAGTACATGCCATTACCAAGATGCTATCACCTAATTTGTAGTAGCTCCACAATTCACAAGGCAAAATTCAATCTATCAAGAGATTCATCTCACAATTGGTTGACAAACTCCATCCATTTACCCACTCACTAAAGAAGGGTGTCACATTTTATTGAGACAAAGAATTATAGAAAGCATTTTAACACTTAAAGGACTATCTTGCTAATCCACCTTGTTTGTTACTGCCTACGCTGAGAAAGTCATTCCTATTATATCTATCTACCATAGACAAAGCCCTAAGGGCACTTATAGCTCATCATCATGATAATGGAAAAGAACATGTCATGTACTATTTAAGTTGTATATTAGTCACATATGAACACAACTATACATCCATATAAAAAGCTTGTTTAGCTATGGCCTTTACAACACAAAAACTACAACATTACATTCTTAACAACAAGACCATGGTTATTTTTAAAGTAGATCCACTCAAGTATATACTATCCAAAATAACATTATAAGGCCACATGGTTAAATGGATCATGCTTCTGAGTGAGTTCGAGATAAAATACATTAACCAAAGGGATATAAAGGGACAAGTACTTACAGATCAACTTGATGAAGCTCCCCTTGCAAATACTGAACCCCTTACTTTCCAATTCTCAAATGAGTCCATCATGATCATCATAGAAACACTAGAAGCTATATTTTAATAGATCATTCAAATCACATATATCAGGGGTAAACCTATTATTTATTACACCATAGGGGGATCTTATTCCTAAATTATTTTATATCAAATTTTCTTATACTAATAACATGGCCAAATATGAAGCACTCATTTCAAGGCTTCACCAGGTATTATAATAGAATATTCAACATCTAATAGTTTATGGCGATTTTCAATTAATCATTAATCAGGTTACATACCACTTTCAGACCAAAGATGACAAGATGGTGCCATACAAGGCCATGGTGATCATTCTCAAATAAAAAATCACCAACATACAATTTGAAAACATACCTAGGACTAGTAACAGAATAACGGATGCCATAACCATCATCAACTATTTAATCTATCACACAAACAAGGCAAAATGATATCAATTCCTCACTGAAAATATTCTAGCACCTGCTCATGAACCTTCAACCATTGTAATGATCTATGATATTATTGGTCCCAACTTTATATGGTATTCAAAACTCTTTACTTACCTTCATGACCATACCATGCCACTAGACATATCACACAAATAACAAACCTTCACCCATCAAGCCTCATGCTATACCTTACTTATCCCAACCCTTTAGCATCATAGCTTTGATGGAACTCTAATTCATTATTTAAATTTAGTAAAAGCAATATTAGTATTATGGGAAGTTCATGAAGGAGTATATGAAAGCCACACTAGTGGGGCTATCCTAGATAAAAAACTCTTACATACCAATTATTGTTGGCCAACTATGAATGTAGATGAAAATTCTTATGTCAAAAAGTGTGACAAATGTCAAAAGCATGCCAATCTGATTCATGCTCTTATCAAAACACTAAAACCAATTCTTACATTACATCTATTTACAACATGGGTTCTTGATCTCATTGGAAAGATTAACCCCACCTTATTTGATGGACATAAACACATCATTACTACTACCAAATATTTCACTAAGTGGGTTGAAGTTATACCCATCACTCACATGACTGAATTTTTTTTTTATAAGTTCATCTTCAATCATCTCATTTGCCACTATGGTGTCCCATCCGACATTATATCTAATAATGGTGGATCGTTTAAGAATAAGGATATCAAAACACTTTATGTTAAGTATAACATTACTCAATACTTTTATACCATATATTACCCTCAAGGTAATGGCCAAGCAGAGGCATCCAATAAAACCATTGTCAACATATTTAAAAAAATTGTCAATAATGCTAGTCATGATTGACACCTCCATATCTTTCATGCCCTTTGGGCATACTACACTAATTACCATACCCCAATCAAAGCCACTCCATATTCTTTAGTTTTTGACATTGAGGACATTATTCTCATTGAGTTTGAGTTACTTTCTCTGCACATCTCATTGAAACATGTCTTGGATGATGAAGATTATCATGTTGCTATCCTTTAAAAATCTAGAGTTACTTGATGAAAAATGCATGGCTATTGTTAGCAAAATTTAAGCATACCAGAACTAACTTTGTGGCCACTATAACCGGTGGGTCAAACATAGAGACCAAAGTTGGTGATATTATTCTCAAAGAAAACCAAAATAACACTATGGCCGAGAAGAAGATGAAGGGAAAGTTCAAACCCAATGGGATAGGCCCATATATCATTATTGTAAGTTATGGTTTTAGAGTATACATGCTCTCTACACTAGATGGGGATGAACTTGATGAGTAGATGAACATCATACACCTCAAGCATTACTTCACTTGAGAGACCTGTAGTATTGTCTATGAGGCACCTTTACATTATACCGTAATATCATCACTTTATTTATACCATATCCTATACCATTCTACCATACCTTCACTATCAGCTAAAGATTGTTTTTAACCTCCCTACCCAAACCCTTTGACCTTGGTTTCATTTCATTAGTTCTTCAGGTACTTTTAGTGAAGGGATTCAGATTAAGTTCCATATTTGATTCAGTATTCTAGGTAGAGGTATTATTTTTGATACATATGATAGTGGTTTGGCAATTGCATCTTTCATTCTTTATTTCAATTCATTTCAAGTATTCCTGATTATAACCACCTTTGGGTAAATCGGTATCCCACTTTATACTACTATTTATAACTGCCTTTGAAAAAATTAGTATCATTGACCTATGTTGTCATTTCCTAATTATAACTACCTATAGGCAAATTAAAAATAACACTTTTATAATGCCTTGAAGTCCCACCTTGCCATTCTTATGCCATAATGTGATATTTGTCTAATTTGTGAACTTAATGCTACCTAGTTTGATCCCTCCATTGTAAGGTGGACCTACAATGACTTAAGGTCCCATCTTGGGACTATGTAGGCCAGTGCTTGATTCATGTTGAGGTCATCTCAGTCACTCTTTGTCATGCTCTCTTAGTTTTATGAGAAATTTTAGATTTGAACTCTCTTACCATTTTATGAGTTGGACCATTTAGTATCTCATAATTCTCAATTGAGTTGAGCTGCTTAGAAAAATCCAAAAACATTTATAAAAGCTCTATAAAATCCCAAAAATCATTTTCAACCATTTTCTTGCCTTAAGGATTCTGGTAGCTCTAACTATTTCAAAAGAAAACACTTATAATTTAGTTTTCCCATCCTTGTTGACCCCAAGATTTATGCTCTCATCATTTAAGATTTTTCATATTGTGCCTTATGTATTCAAATTTGATACATTAATGACCACTAGGATTCATCTCATGCTCTCGCTATTTTGTGAGACCATTCTCATTTTCCTCTACAACATCAATCTTGTCTTTCTCAATCATTATTTTTCTTCTATCCTATCTCTTAGGAGAACTACATTTGATGTAAAGTTTATGTTGGACCTTGCATCCATGGAACTATATAGACAACATCCACTTGCCTAGTATATTTGGATTTAGCTCAACTACCCCTTCTTTTTCTTCTATTCCTCTCATTGTGTTTCTTTCTTTCATTGTATCCTATAACCTAGGGGCAATGTTCATCATATTATTTGTTCTTTATTTGTGCTAACATTATAATTAACCATTGTTTATGTTTTGTTTGATTTTGTTTTGTTTATTTTTTTGTGCTTTTAGTTTATTAAGTGTTTTGTCTTTTTATATGTTTTTTTGTTTGTTTGTTTGTTTATTTTCATTGTTGTGCCTTGACTTGGTATATTTGCATTCATTAGGTGATTCCTTGCACATTACACTAAGGTCTATCCATATTCATACATCAACATTAACATTGTAGTTTTTATCATTGTTGCATTGTTTTTACTTGTTTATTAGATCATGTTCAGTCCTTATACATTTTTCAGCTAAGTTATCATGGTGTTTTATTCATGGTGCATATCGTCATGTGCTACAACAAAACTCATCTTAGAAAATATTACAAGCAATGGAGCCATGGTACTTCTCTTTTGATCCTAATTTTTTTTATCTATTCTCATCAATTCCTAAATATAGAGTAATTAAATCATGAAAGAATTTTAATCCTTACTAGTTAGGATGTGTATCTCCATACTAGCAGGTTGCCCAAATTCATCTTTCTCCTCTATATCGGCTTACTCTTAATCTGTGAGTACGGATCTAATATGTAATCCCTATTATTAAATTTATCATATTATCCCACCCATAGTACCAATGCTTATAACTACCTTTGGGAAAATCATTATGTTTTAATCTTAAACTATCACCCCAATGATTGTAACTACCTTTGGATAAATCATTATGTTTTAACTCTACACTATTGTACCAATTATTATAGCTACCTATGGGTAAATCATTATGTTTCAATCTATTCAAGTGATAATGCTTATAATCACCTTTGGGAAAATCATTATCTATATCCGCCCACCTAGGGCATATTTTTATCCTGCTAATGATTATAATTGCTTGTGAGCAAATCATTATTTTTCTTTTAATGATTATAACTACCTTTGAACAAATCATTCTCTTGTTACCCTTATGCTTTGTTTAATGATTATAACCACCTTTAGGAAAATCATCTTTATTTATCTACCTAATTGAGAAATCTCACTGTGCTATTGATTATAATTACTTGTGGGCAAATCATTCTTTTCCACTCCTTTTACCTTGTGGTCCCTTCATTTTCCTTCTTTTGAAGGACAAATAGCCAACCTTCTTTGCCGACCACTCCATCGAGGGGCATCTAGATCTCATCCATTTTTCGGGGGGCATTAAACATACATGACCTTTTTATTCTTTGAAAAGACATTACTATGCGTAGATTTTGCAATGCCTTTTCAAATAGGGGTAAACTACAGACACCTAATTCTAACCATAACTGGCTTTTAATTGGATTTCAGACTGATTCTTATCAATAATTATAAATTAAGCCTAAGAATCACTGAACATCTCAAATTTATCCATGCATCATTCATCAATACTCATAACCATGTTGAGGCATCCCTATTTGAGGTAATAATCCATACACAATAATAACCTCTCACAAATTCATCTCTAATCACCTTGACACATACCAATTGTTAATTTAGCCTATGGACCCATTAAGTGGGGCACTTGATCAAATATTAAAAGAGATAAAATACTAATCAAAATGAATCATCTAATTGAACAAGATTAAATACTTAATTGAATTACCCATTCATAATTAATAAATATTTAAAAATGAAAATTTTAAAATTTAAAATATCAAGCCTTTTCATCATTGCCTTTATGAGTTGTCAAGATCTTCCAAAATATCTAATTTGAGAGTTATAACTAGTAATTGAAAATCATAATTACATGACACCTTTTAACTCAAGTGGAGTTAGCCTCAACTTACCTAGGGTTAGTTTGAACCCATTTCATGTTTAAACTCAACCTTAACTCACCTTGGGTGAGAGTTAATTCCTAAGGTTATAAATACAAGACCATACCTATTGATTTCTAAGCTCTCTTGGTGTAAATTTATTGTGCCTATATGTCTTCAAAGCTTTGATAATGTAGTGTTATAATGCTAATTTAAAGAGAGACAAGCCTTGCAAGTAATGTTACCATGTCAAAATCATAAGCCACATAACCAAGCCAAGGTGCCAAGGAAAGGTGAAGCTAAAAAAGCTCCATTGATGAAGATTTATTGATGCATAAATAGAGGAAGCCACTTCAACAAGCCATTTTAATCTCTAAGGAAGGTAAAAGAGTGTTTTCTTTTGTGTTTTCACTTGTATGTTTGTTACATATGCTCTTCATAGAGGTGTTAGGATTTTAGTGTGTTATTTTGATTTATTTTATTAGCCTAACACAATATTAACCTCCCCTCTATGTAATCCTTGTTCACAATCACCATAGTTATTATACCTTTATCCTTAAAATATTTTGTTGGGATGCTTTTCAATGCTATTGGTGTTATCAGAGTGTTTATCATACCCCCTCTCATTGCTTGCAAATTCAGTGCTCACCCTTATTGAAAATAACTTATTAATTTCAAATGATTAGTTTGAGTAGGTGGACTCCCTAGTTGACAATTCCATGTGATTGCAAAGAAATGAGCATAAATTTTCATCATTTTCATCATAATTGGATGTTATTATAGGAAAGGATTTGCCATGTTTTTTAACCTTCTATGTCTCTCCATTTCTTTCATTGTTATCTCATGGTCCCTTATACTTTATTGATGCTCCTTGTACTCTTTATCATGATTTTCCCTTTGCATTTTTCTTCTTTTTCTTTCATTTTTAACTCATTTTCAAAATTTTATGCTCTTTCAAATCCCTATTAATTACTCTTAATGTTTTTTTCAATCTATTTGTTGTTTCTACTTGGCCTTGATTTTCTATATTTTCTTCTTTTGTGTTTCTTGGCCATGAAGCATTTCAAAAAAAATCATGCAATTAAAATTTGAGATTGCATACTCAATCTCACTACACCATTTGATAATCAAGGGGAATTCTGCACAAACCTCTCTATTGGAAGTTTAAGGAAACTACCTAAACTTGAGTTAATTGCATTTTCTTTAATTTGATTACATTCATAGTCTTCATTGTTATTTGCTACAATAACTTCTATTTCCTCAAAATTAATTACATCATTACATCATTAAAATTCCTTGTAACAACATAGTAGTGCACCAACTCTTCATTGGGCACAATTGCATGAGAGGATGTAATTAAAATGCCTACATATTCCTTTAATGATGTGTTTCTCATGTTAGTTGTTTTGATGTTGTCTCTATATAAATCAAATGGCTTCCAATTATATAATATATAATCTCACTATGATTATACTTTAGTTATTTAGCTACTACTATTTCATCTATTACATGGTGTTATAAACATCAACAATATGCCTCTTGGATTTAGCTCCTTATTCAGTTAACTATAATTTTGATGTATTTAGAGTAACATGTATTTGAGATGGTAGTTTTTCCAATTTAGATGCCAAGAGTTATACAACTTAGATAGTATTTGAAATATTATAATGGTTAATGATCCAACTATAGTATTTATTTATTTTAAAATTAATCTCACCAATATTTACTGCTTGCACTAATAGTTATATCTCCCTATTATAACTAGGGCAATTCTAGACTACTCGAAAAAATGTCTCACTATGAAAAGCAACTGGGTTTGTTTGTCAAAATTACATTGCTTCTATTTCATGCACAAATGCATTGATTTCTACCTAAAATGGACTGGTTATGTTGGGAATAACTATGATCAATAAATTTCAAACCCTTCTCTTGAGCTTGTTGAAAGATACTTGTCATCTTGTCCAAATATATACTGCAATACTTTTCAGCATCATCTCACTTACTGGAAAATATCCATTAGATTAGTGGTTCACAAATATTTGCAATTTTTTCCATTTTAGAAAAGTTATTTTTTATAAAGTTGTTAATCTCAGTGATTTGATGATGACAAATACTCCATTAGGGTCAATACAATGATTAAGTGTAAGATTTTTGGGTATATATATATATATATATATATATATATATATATATATATATATATATATATATAACTTGTCACATTTTTTTGAGCATAATGTGTTTTTGAAGGTTAACTTGCTAAAGTAGAATTTTTGGGCTCTAAAATTGATTAGTAACTTATAGTATTAAACTATATATAAGGCATGACGTGCTTTTAGGAGCAAAAATCAATATCTTATAGGGGATTTACAAGAGTTATAATTGACATCTTATATTTTGATAGCAATGGAAAAGGAGAGTTAACATTTTCTATGTGTAACATTTAGTGATATATATATATATATATATATATATATATATATATATATAAGTTAATTCAAATAGAATGAAACATGTATACATTACAAAAAATTGGATTAAAAAACTAAATTACAAAGCTATTCATTGTTTGCTTATCAGACAAATGTGTTATTTTCTAATTGTCAAATGTAGATTGTAGATGGTTGGTGCAGTTGATGAAATGTCTTGAAAATTATAGAAAAATTCACTAGAAAGAGTGGTATGGGAATAAAAAAAAATAATAAGGATTTTTTATATAGGCAACTTGATATCCAAAATTAATAACTCATATGATCTGTGGACTTGCATCCCATTGGTTCATTTGATTTGATTTTGATTTATTTTTATTTTAATACATTGGATTAAGAAGAATAATTATTTTTTTATTAATTTTTTTCAATTATTTTTATATTTCACTGAAGAATTTGGTGAGTCTTATGTCTATGTTTAATTATGCAAGTACATTTATTAGATTAGTGGTTCACAAATATTTGCAATGTTTTCCATTTTAGAAAAGTTATTTTCTACAAAGTTGTTAATCTCAATGATTTGATGATGACAAATACTCCATCAGGGTCAATAAAATGACTAAATGAAATATTGTAGGGTATGTGTGCATTTCAAATAGAATTAAATATGTATAAATTATAGAAAATTGGATTAAAACATAAATTACAAAGCTATTCATTGTTTGTCTATCATAAAAATGTGTTTTTTTCTTATTGTCAAATGTAGATTGTAGTTGGTTGGTGCAGTTGATGAAATGCTTTGAAAATTATACCAAAATTCACTAGAAAGAGTGGTATGGGAATAAGAACAAATAATAAGGATTATTTATATAGGCAACTTGATATTCAAATTTAAAAAGTCTTATGATCTATGGACTTGCATCTCATTAGTTCATTTGATTTTATTTTGATTTATTTTTTATTTTACCATGTTGGATTAAGAAGAATAATTAGTTTTTTATTATATATTTTTTCAATTGTTTTCAAATTGCATTGAAGAATTTGGTGAGTCTTATGTCTATGTTCAATTATGCAAGTATGTTTATTAGAGTGGTTTATGGAGCAAGGAATAGAAGATATTTAGAGTTAATGGTTTGAACTTTTAAAATTAAAATTGAAGACAAAGTGGATGTATACTTGCACATTAAATATTGTGAATATGACAAGGTGTTTTGAAATTTTATACGTGTTAAAGTATTAAGTTGACATGATTTTGAATTTTTACTGTAAATGAAAGGACACATTGTATTTCATAAGTAATATAAAAATATATATCACTAAATCCAATATTAGCATTAATTTATGCAAATCTTAAATTGATATATTTGTGGTTAAAATAGAGTGTGCTAATAATAGTACAATATTTTGTGTATAAATTTAAGATTTCATATGAATTATGGTGTATAAATAT
Source organism: Torreya grandis (assembly GCA_037957365.1). Lineage (NCBI taxonomy): Eukaryota > Viridiplantae > Streptophyta > Pinopsida > Cupressales > Taxaceae > Torreya > Torreya grandis. The sequence continues at coordinate 1,143,634 of JARHVA010002579.1, read as the reverse complement.
ATTTTTAATTTGGCTAAGGGCATTGGGTTCATCCCATATAAGTCCCGAGGTTGATTCTCACCACCCAAATTTTCAAGGTTGTCTAGTGCATGTGGGCCCCATTGGTAGCCCCCAGAGGATTAGTCTTGCCTCCTTTCACTGCAATGAAGGTCACTAGGTAGAATCACCATGTCCCAATGGGGATTAGGGATACCTCTAGGTTAAAAAAATTAATGAAAATTTTATTAAATTTAATTAAAAATATGTTCAAGATTTGGCCCCACATCCCCAAATATGCTCTCAGTTATTCAACCCCAATCAACTATTAGTATCTCTCCCTTAATGTGGCAATGAACAAATTTGAAAATAAACTTAAGAAGAAACATCAATATAAAAGTGGAGCAAAATGACATTTGTCTTTTTTATTTTTCATGGGAGGTTGGAACCAAACCCATATACTTTTAAGTTGTTATTTTATTAATGAAATATGCACCAGGTCTTTTCCATTTTAATTTTTAATAACACATAACAAGAATGGTATTCTGATAAGCTCCATGCAAGCCTAGCACCTTTATCTATGAACACCATGGACCCTTGACACCCTCAGTTTGATATTTTGATGTCAATTTACCTTTATAAGTAAAATACCTAAATTCAATTATCTTCTAAGAAGCAAGGATTTTTTATGCCAAACATGTATTAAATTTATCCCTAATACTTGAGAGCAGGGTATAAATTTAGTGGTTGTATCTATATTTTTTATCCATTAAATTTAATTAATATTTTGGAGATCGTATTAGATGCAAGTTAAAATTTTAGGCATACTGCCAAAACTATAAATCACTATAATAAATATATATATTTTCTATAAGGTTTCCTTATTCTACTATGAATTATATTAACATTTGAGGGAAATGTTTAATAGATAAAAATCATATAAAAAAATCATGATAGGGAGTGTTGACCATCAAATTTAAGCCTTGCTTAAAAGGCCAATATAATTGTGAAGTTAAGTTTGTTTCTCATCATAGAACCTAGTTTGGTTTTCTTGGTGGATTTACAAGTCAAAGGACTTAAGTTTGAGTTCCTTTATGGGAGGGGAAGGGTAAAATGTCAACTTAACTTAAATTCCATGATTAGTGAGGAAGGGAAAAATGAGAGAATGATAATACTAATATTAGCATTAAACATATGCTTGATAAATATTTTTATATAATAAAGTCAGAGTCTTGTTGCTAGTTGACTCTTTATTGTTGATGTATTTTGACCTTGGTAATTTTAGTTTGTGCTTATAAATGTACTTGATGTTTGTGACATTGTTGTGACTATTTATTATATTAGGGTTTCAGTAATGTGTTTTTATTGCTATTGTACCATCCAATTTTTTCAATAAAAAAATTCAAACAAGGTTGGTGCCTCAATAAAAAACCTAGAATTTTACTTATTTTTGAATTTATAAAAATGTAAATAAAAGATTTATCTATTTGTGAAAGTTTAGATGTTGAGTTTTACACAACATGGATGTTGTCTATCTAGGTACATTTGCCTAAAAATTTACTTCATAGATTGGGGGTGTTTTTATGGTTACAATTGTTGGATTGATCTAAGATATTTGAACATCTAAGATAACAAGAAAAATATAGGTTTAGGTGAGAGCAAGATTGTCACAACAAAAGTTGTATTAAATGCATCAAAAGCTTTATTAATTGATTAGCCAAAAAATACAAAGGAGATATATTATATAGTGAGAAATTAGGTCACTAAAAAGGTAACAACTCAACTCATAACTAGAAAACATATTAAGTGTATTTATCCTAATGAAATTAACAACCTTAAACAAGATGACTAACAAATGTGTAGGTAAAATTGAAAGTGGAAAAAAACCTACAATAACACCCCCTGAAACCTAGTTTAAGTGGGTAGATAAATTGGGTCTCGATAATGAGGCCTAATGAGATACCCAAGTACAATGCAACTCCCATAAAGTGGAGATAAATAAAAAACCCATATGACAAAAATATTCCCCTAAAAAAGAGAAAATAAGAGAAGGGGGTTAAAAAACCCCACTAGAGTCTACCACTATCTTTAGCCATCCAATATCCTACAATGGAGTTTCCTAAAGTGATTGTGGATCATAATTAAATGTAGTGAAGAGTGGATCACCTTAGAATAGTGAATGAGTATGTCATGTTCCTGATGGATATTCAACCAATGTGTGATTCATATACAAAGAACTATTCTCCTCATGCAAGGTAGGAGGGCCAACTGCTCTATGCAATGATGGTACAATGGAAGTAGAGACAATGGAGGACTGTTGAGTGTCCTAAAACAATGGGATATACTGCCTAATGTGTGATGTGTCTTGGATCAGTATACATGTTACCTATAATGTTTGAAGTAGACCAAGAAGAGGTTTATTAAGGAATAATTGTTCAGTATCTAGAAGGTGATAAATATATGGTAGATATGTGTCCCCATCATCATTGTATTCATCTATGATGAAAGAAGAGCCATCATTATTAGAGGTGTGCTCAAGATAAAAAATGTCATCAAGTTTAAATGAGTCTAAAGAATAATTTAAAGGAGAGTTAGGAAAAAAATGTGAGAATTTATATAGTTGAGTCTGATGATCAACCATTCCCAATGCCAATATAGTATCACTGTGTAAATATATAACATACACTATATGTGAAGTGAACTCAACTCACATGCCCGAACCAAGGTGAGTGATCTGGTAAAATGATAGGAGATTAGTTAAAAGTGAGAGAAAACCTACAACATTATTGAATGTTGTTGGGCCCTCAATTTTGTATCTACTTTTCCTAAGTATTTTTTGAAGATAATGGTGTGAAAAAATGCATAGGAATGAAAGAGACATGAAATAGAAGACCATGGTGTAGAAGAGGCATGTCATGTGGAATAAGGAAACATGAAACATAGAGGTACTAAGAATGTAGGAGTCAAATAATAGTGAAAGACTTGGACAAGTGTGCATAAAGTAGAGATAGTTTACCTGAATGTTAAAAAAGAATAGTCAAATATGAATCTAGCACCAGTCCACGAGAAGATAGGTACACGATGAGAAGGATCTATCATAGAGATCATTTAGGGGTAGTTAGGCTAGGTCCTTAAGAATATAATGTAAATATATTCCCATGAATCATTACTATTAATGGTTATTGGTGAGTTATCTTTTTGTAATTACTTCTATAATTGAATGGTTGAGGTAGATCTATGTATAAATACCCCTTTATTTTACTTAATGTTGGTTGATAATTGTAATCTTGAAGCTATCATAATTCTAGATATGACATATGTATGTAATGAGATGAAGCTTATGTGTTTATGAAATACTTATGTAATCTGTTTATGGATATAATAAAGTTATTAATATTTTGTTCTTAGTTTGTACCCAACTTATTTTTGTGATGAGTTAAGTAGGGAATGAATAGTTAAGAGTTAGACATGGAACTAAGTATAAATTTAAAACTAAGTACCTATTGAAGTACCCTAGCTTAATAAACTAAATGAATACACCACCATATGATGAAGCCAATGGGAACCAATCTTAATCTATGTGTTTCAGATGAATGCACAAGAACCTTTTCTCCCATGATGTGTTGACACACTATCTCATTAGAACTCTTGTTCTCTTAGGTACACAACTATGGAAAGACATGTTAGACTAAAGGAAAAAAATCTAACATTCTGGTTCCATTATCGAGACCTATTGTACATGTTTGCATGATGGTGGGAAAATACTTAAAAAAATATCTTTGAAAAATGTCAAGTGTTGGTTTACTACTGTAGAAGAGAATTTTGCACTTCATTATCTTAAACCAAGAGTTTATACATGTGCATAGGTATAATAACACCTTTATGACTCACTTTATGAAGCTTTATTTGTAAAAGTACCCATTCACTTGTATGCTTGGATTTTGGCATACACACAAGATCATTCTTAGAACTACATACAGAAGGTCTCCTAGTTAGTATAACATTATTCAACTTTGGAAAGATTAGGAGAACCCTAGATGCATGTGATGGATATTTGGTGGTAAAGAACACATATAGACATATTTTGGAATATGCAGTCTCTACATACTCTTTTCCATAAGAAACCCAATTTAACTTCCTCTAGGAGATGCATGAAAGGTATCTCAGGTAGTTTTTTTAGAAATTAATAAGCTTATAGTTGACCTATGACTTTAAAAATTACACACAGATAGATAAGATCTCCCTCACATGAAAAGTGCAGTCAATATGGATATGAATAGGAACATATTGATATAATATTATTGGTTCAACATGGTAGCTAGTTAGAGGGAGTTGTGTAAGTACAAGTATGATGAGACTAGGTGAAGGCCTATGATTTGAAGTGATCTAGGGAGGGACTTTAGAAGTGCCACAATGATCTATAAGGAGGTAGAAAGGCATAATAAAGACTCCCCAGCCATAGGACCATACCCAATACCAATAAAATTATGCATGAGAGAAATAAGTCAAGCATTTGTGATTATAGAACCCAATCTAGATAATCCCAATTCTCCACCCATAGTGCATGTTCATGCCTTTGAATTAGATGAATTTATTGTAAGAAATTAGGATACATATAGTGTAAAATCAGAGTCTAAACCTATAGAAAAACTTTTAAAGTATAAAATAAAGATAATAGTTGGTATTAATGTATTTTCCATTACATGTCAACCCTATGGATCACTTTGGAATGCTTGGTTGACCAAATATAGCTAGTGGGAAGAGTACAAGCCCTTCAATAGTTAATCAACCTACTTTTATGCCTAATGTATTAGGTGATTTTATTACCATAGGAAGTGTGGGAGGCAGTACCAATAATGGTTTGACTGGAGGATCTAGAGGTGGTATAGGAGGTATACATGACCTCCCCCACAAGGTCTAAGAGGAATTGGAGGTACATTAAAACAACTTCATTTCCAACACCCAATCTACCTATAGTCTAATATGATATGACACTTAATATGCCTAAATATCCTAGTGTTGAAAATGTAGTGGAACATGTTTATAAGTGTGAACTCATTTGGTAGGCATGAGGTATTAATTATATTGAACTAAAGGAAACTCAGTTTACCATTAATCTTTTAGACCATGTGCATATATGGTGCCAAAATTTTGATCTACAACAAACAATGGTAAATTATGAGCAATTGAAGGTAGATTTTCTTCAAAAATTTAAAATTATAGAGTTTGAACAATAGAATATTGTTGCCATGAAGGATATTAAACAAGAACTCATTGAAAGTGGGCTTGTGTACGATGCACATTTTAAAATACTTCTTTCCAAGTTATAACTTGACATATATGCTAAATAACATGCCCAATGGTTTTTAGGAGGCTTGTTACTTCATTTCTAATGCACATTGTCTCAGAAGACCTTCAATGACCCATGCAAGGCATTGGAAGCTACCCTTCACACTAAAGTTGTTGGAAATATAGATATAGGGAGTAGTCCTTTTATGGAAGCCCATATTATTGCTATGCAATCTTAGTTAGAGAAGCTTACTAGGAACAGTACTCAAGATACCCACAATGTTTTATGGTGTGTTGACTATGAAGCAAATGGTTATAATAGAGATAATTATCCTAGGAAGAGTATTCACATCATGGTAAAGTAGTCCTATGAGATCTGCCAAGAAGACCATGATGTGAGAGATTGACCCTTGCTTTGGTACACTCCTCAATCTAAGGTATCATCATATTGTAAAATATGTGATGTAAATACACATGATACAAATGATTTCTAACTTATTAATGATATTTATGAGGTGCACATGCATAAAATACTCACCAAACTTATGTAGCCAATAACTAAGAAAGTGGTGGAGGCTGGTCCTTATAGGATGCAGTCGTAGACGTGGAGGTGGTCATTTTCTACCTAGAACTTACTACAAGTATAGATCTCCAAATCAATACTAGTATGACTACCTATTTTATCCAACCTATGAATTTTATAATAATGACCTTCATCTGTAAGAATGTATATACTTATATTCAAACATCACTAAAGAGTTGAATGAGAAGAGTGCTAGGATGATACAAATTCAAAAAACTCCAACTGCTCAATGAAGATCACATCCTACCACTCAAAGTGGTCTTAAGGTAAACATTAGTAAAAGAAGTAGCACTAATTCCCAATCCATTTTAAATCCACCCATTGATAAGGCTTAATGGGAAAATCCTCATGTAAATCATTACCTAGATGCTCAGTAGAAAAAAGAAGTATTGCAGGACATAATGATTTTGGTGCAAGAACTGCAAGGTGACATTTAGTTCCTTAAGGATAGAGATGTTGCTATGCACATTGAAATGTAGAAAGCCTCAATTATCCAAGGCTTAACATGTGATGAGTTTAATAACTTGTGTAAATGGATACTTGATGAAGACATCATTCCCCTTGTAATTAATTGGTTGAGTCATCAATCACCAAAGCCTATGGAGGATCACTGATTAAACCATGCATGACAATAAGAGGCTCATATCTAACCTAGTATAGAATACAATAAATAAATTTTGTAAATGTAGTTGTTGATGGTTGGATCATTTGGGATATGCTAATATAGATTGATGCAAAGATAAATGTATTAATAAAGGATACTTGGATAAAGATGGTGATCCCTCCTTTGCAGCGTTATTCACACATATTTTTCATGGCTAAAAAGAATCGTACACTGCCTATAGGAGTTCTTAGTGATGTCACCATTGACATTTTGGGTGTCAATTTCAAGGTTGAATTTAAAGGAATTAAGTTAGCTGAAGTTGATGATTTTTTGTCTCTTTTGGGTCATCCATGGTGCTATGCAAATAATGTTGACTTAAGCTTCATAAAGTGCTACATCAATTTTTAAAATGATGATTAGTGCATCATTATTCCCCTAGACAAAGATCAAGGACCTCATTTTATTGAACCACTTAAGATTGATGAATATCTTAACCATATATATAATGTCATAACTCAAGGAATTTATTGTCTTGATCTTCATTTGGATGGTATATTATAGTTGGCAGATGTACAATCTATTTATGACACTACCAACAATGACTGTGAACATTAGACTCATGGAGAATATGATCTTAATGGATAAATTTGTGACATAGTTGGTAGCTAAGAAGATGTTCCACACAAGTTAATTAAGTTCCATAAGTTTTTTTGCCTTATTAGTATATTTTTGATGGCTGGACCACCGCTACATTTAGATCAAACACCTAGGTTTCATATTTAAATGAAGGTCCAAGAGTATGTGCAATAGTTAGAAATTTTTTATGTGTTTGAAGATGAACAAATGCACTCACTTATTTATGTTCTTCAAGGGATAATTTATTGATGGTGGGAAACTCACCATCACAATTTTCTCACCGAGGATTGAGTGCACACTACCATGCACTTTTGTTTCCATAATGATAATCACATTCATGCCACTCTAAATTATGATGGTGTTAATATTAATTAAGCTCATCTTGAGGCTTGTGAAAACCTTTGGAGTGTGGATGAGATATATTTTCTTGAGTATTTGTGGGTTTATGCATTTTATGATACTCTATGCACTTGGGCAAGGGCATGGCACATTCATCAAAAATGATGCCTAGACACAAATTATTGGAGTAACATTAGAAGTAATATGATTTTAACACTATCTTACTCATCCCCTCACATGGATTTATGCCTATCCCTGTAAGTGATCCATTGAACTATTGTAAGTGATCCAACACTGGTTGAAGACCACATATGACATATACATGGTGTGCATGAGGATAACTTGTCCATCTTTCAAGAACCTGATGCTTTTTCCTTATCTTATACATATATGAAAGGGAAATAAAAAGGTTGTGTACCATTTGAGGAATGTACTAGTTCCAACCCGCAAGATCCATCTATTGACCACTTGACTTTACATACTGAATATAGGGCACATAATGTTAGACACACCATATAAACTAACTAGTAGTCATATTTTAAGCCACTCTAGATGGTTCAACATAATATTGAAATAAAAGATGCACCCAAAATGACCATTATGGGGAATTATTGGTCTGATACTGAGATCACCAAGTTTTTTGAACTTTTATAGGAATATCAAGACATTTCCTATGCAATTACACAAAGATGAAAGGAGTGGATCCTTCATTGGGAAAGATGCACATCAAGTTAATTTAAGGTGATTGATCAATAAAAAAAAGAACTTATTAAATGAATCCTAATTTACATGCTTGAGTTAAAGAGGATATTTATAGTATTTTTCACTCTAGAGTTATCACTCATATTGATGAATCTAAGTCTATGAGATCCATGGTGATCTGTATCAAGAAGGATGACCACATTTGCATTTGTGTAGACTATAAGTTACTCAATGCTACTTGCATAACTAACCATTTTATAATGCCTTTCACTATGGAAATATTAGGAGTTTTTGGGTTCAAGATTTATACCTTCACTTATGATTTTTTTGACTATTATCAGGGCTAGATTGAAAAATAAGATAAACTAAAGACCACCTTCGTAACTGAATGGGGTTCATTAGCCTACAATGTGATGCCTTTTAGTTTGAAAAATGTTTTGACCATGTTATCATGTATTATAGTAGAAGCTTTTAAGGATTTTATTCATAAGTTATTTCAAGTATACTTAGATGATTAGACCATAGATGGTTTAATGCATGATCATTGTGCTAATATTCACCTTATGATTAAGTGTTGTTACCTTCATATTTATTTAAATCTAAAGAAGTTTGTCTTTGATACTCCTTTTGAAAATTTGTTGGGTCACATTATTTGTTGAAATGGACTACCATTAGATCTAGCTAATATTATAGTCATTGTTCTCCTTCTAGCGCCAGTTACCCAATGTGATGTTTGTGACTTACTAGGATACACAAGGTACTATTATAAATTCATTCAAGGATATGTTAAGATCACAATATCTCTAGAGAAATTATCTAAATAGAATAATCAATTATTATGGATAAATTCTCACCAATAGGCATTTGTATAACTCAAGGAAAAGGTAATCACTACACCCATTCTCTAGTTTATGTACTGGACAAAGCCCTTTCATATACATGTTAACACTTTAGGTATGATAGTCATCATTATCCTTACACAACCTAGTGAGGGCAATATTGATCATCCCATCTAATTTATAGTTAGAAGCCCACTCTAGCTAAACAAAAAATACTCGACTACATAATGTGAAGCCTTATCTATGGGATACATGCTTCAAAAGTTTCATCAATATTTTTTGGCCACCCCTATTAAATTTTTTTACAGATCAAGAAGCACTTAAATAAATCATGAATAAGCTAGTGTTTCACAAATGTATTTACCAATGGATTGTTATATTTCAAAAATTTCAATTTTTTATGATAGTGAAATTGGGTAAGACTAATTATGGACTAGATCATTTATCAAGCATTGAATCTAGTGAATTTGCATGCACCATCAAAGATGCCTTACCTGATGTGTAACTTTTTCAAGTCACACATTTACTTAAAGAATTATAAGATACCACAACTTTTCTCAACACATGTTTAGTACCGACATACCTCAACACTCAAGAAAAAAAGTATTTCACTATCCATGATACTCCTTTCTAGCTAATTAGATGTGACCTTTATAAATTTGGATGGGATAAAGTTTTACGATGATGCATGATACAACTTGAATGCACCAAAGTTATTTAGAAGGTTTATGAAGGTGTCATCGAAGGACACTATGATGGTGATGTTACAATATAGAAGGTTCTATTAGCAGGGTTATGGTGGCCCACTTTATTTAAATATGCCAAAGATTATGAATGCTAATGTGATATCTATTAGTGCATAGATAAACTAAACTGGAGGGATTCTATGCCCTTTCATCTGATACTTAATCATAAACCCTTTAATAAATGGGATGTTAATTTTATTGGGCCTATTACTCCTAAAGTGAGTTATATGTGTGTTATATCATTATTTCCATTGACTACCTCACTCGCTGGGCTAAAGTAGTGCCAACCCAGGATTGTACTGCTACAACTACCACTAGGTTTCTTTGAGAAAATATCATTACAAGGTATGGATATCCCATAAGATTGTCTAGTGATATTGGAACTCATTTTCTTAATGAGACAATACACATCCTTTTGATTTAATTCATGATTTTTCACCACAAGACTACACCATATCACCCTTAGGTCAATAATACAGTTAAAGCTTTCAATAAAATCTTGGGTCATACATTGACAAAGATTTTTAATATTGGTCACACTGACTAGAATGATAATGTTTATATAGTATTATGGGCATATCTAACCATGTATAAATAGTTGAATAATATTAATCCTTTTAACCTTGTCTTTGGTGCTAAAGTCATTCTCCTAGTTGAGTTCCTTTTACCTTCTTTACATATTACGTACGTTGGTTAGTTGGACAATGAGAAATCTTTGAAAGCATATTTGGATGATTTACTAAAGTTGGATGAAACAAATTTTCTAGCTGCATTGGAGTCAAGGAGTGGAGAAATAGAAATATAAATCCTAACATGATAAACATCTTAAGAATAAGACATTTTATCCTAGTATGCATGTGTTGGTTTATGACTCCAAGTTCATGTGCCACTCTGGTAAACTTTGAATCCATTGGGATGGTTCATTTATAATTCATAGCATTCATCCCATAGGCATGTATACATTGAAGAGTTTAGATGACCAATTCCTTCCAGGAAATTTCAATGGTAGTCAACTTGAACCCTAGCATTTTGAGTGATGTTTCAATTTTGTTAATAAGATATATGCCATTATATTAGTTTATAATTTTGATTTGTTTTTCAATAAATCATGTTATTATTTTCAAACCTTTTACTTAGGTTTAGATAAACACTTGATTATCTTTTATTTTATTTTTCATGTCATGGGGGACCACAAATATATTTTAATGTGGGGTAAGTGTGAATGAAGTAAAGGTAGAAAGTGCAAAGGAAACTATGGAAGGAAATGCACGTGAAAAAGGGTCATGTAAGTGGAAACACATAACAATAAGAAGATACTCAAGATGTGGCATGTAACCACTATGAAGGGGTTAAGATGGGAAAATTAGTTTTTTTCCTTAGAAGTAGAAAATTTTAAATTATTTTATAGCTGACATGCACCTCAAAAAAGTGTGAGATAGGACAAATACAATAAATGTGATAAAATCAATGTGTAATGGAAAGTTTTCCAAATGGACATCATGTCAATACCATTAAAGGCATTAATGAGTGAAGTTATGGATGAAGTAATGTAGAAGTAAATGTGAGTTATCCCTCAAAGCTATAAAAGGTTAACAAGTCCTCAATTTAACACTTTACTATTGTTAATTCATGAATTTAGACAACCAAGCAGAGTGTTTTCAAGCTATCAAAAAGATAATTTATTGACTTTCAATGACCTTGGTAATTTATGAAGTAAGACAATCATTGTGAATATGGATATTGGTGAAGTTATGATTAAAGGAATGTAGTTGAAAGAGTTACAAGCTATAGGTATCAACATCTGCCATTGGAGGATGTTGAAGTAGGAAAGCTGAGGGGATTGGAAACAAAAACCACATATTATGTCAAAGGGATCAGATGGCCATGCCTCAACCTTCAAGATCTTTGGATGGTGATTCAGCCAAAGAAGAAGTCCCAGAGAAGTGAGCCATTTCTTATGATCCATGAAAACTAAGAGTTTGAGGTCACATAAGCATAGCCAGTTTTGATAAGAGAGGAAGTACTTAGTGAATTTTGCACACAAGAGAAAACTTGGCATAATAGATAGGGGAACAAACATTAGGGAATATAAGATGGAACATGAGGCAAATATGAATATCAAAATAGCACCCACACCCCCCGTATTAATAGAAGAAATGTAATACCCTAAATTGGTATTACACATGGAGAAATGGAAGTCTAATGTGTCGACCTATCAAGTATTTGATTTTAAGCACCACCAACCTGAGAATGAAGTAGAGTTAAAATGTGACTATAAGGTTAAGCAATAAAACACCAAAAATGAGATCATTTATGATCTCACTATTTTCAATCATCTCAATTATTCCATACTGTTTTACCTATTCAATTTACCTTATTTCAACAAGCCTGTGGAGGATATGACATTTCTTATTTCGTGCATTCATTTAGATTAATTTTACTTTGTATGGCATAAAATAAGGATCACTACCCAAAGAATTGGCAAGTTAATAGGGTTACAATGCTCAGGTGATAACCTTAAAGGGACCTAGAGGACCAAGAAGAAATTAATAAAATGGTAGTGGTGCTTGAGTATAAGAAGTAGGGCCACACCATATATATATCTAATCTCTAAGGTCCTACCATTTAGGTAGCCATGCACTTAGACATAAACAAGCTTGGAGGGGTTGATATATGGAAAGAAGTGGATATGGTACACTTGTATGTGTCCAATAAAATGGCCCAAGGGCTTATGCATAATTATTATTAGTATTTTGTGGAGTGGATCATTATGAATGTAGAGAAGGCCCACTACCTTCCCAATCAAAAGTTTGTTTAGGACACAATTCTTTTGTTATTAGTATTTGATGAGATTAGTGTGCTAAAGTACATTGGTGGTGAGTTAAAAGTGGGCCTACCCACCTAAAAATAAGTCTCCGATTGAGTGGTTCAAACCATTCACCTGTCCTAGTGCTATTACCCCCACTCACAAGTTCAAAATGAAAGGTTGATTTGATGGAATGAAAGAAGACTTTGGGAATGAGTGGCATGTTACTAAGCACTCATTTGGATAGATGGGGGATTAAGCCTAGTTTTTGGTGAAGCAACACTTTTCATTAGTTTGCATTTAGATGAACCCAACAGATGACTTGTCTGGGTGGCCTAAGCTACCATATGATTTTATAGCCAAGTATTTTATGAATTATATAAATAGAATGTATGATACACACCCTATGAAAATTAATGTAGATAAGATTGATGTTGAGTCTCACACTCTTCATCAGTTGTATGTATACCCTAGGAATAAGGCTTATAGATAAAAATAGTAATTATATAATATTGATATCAAAGCCCATTAAATCTTGGTTGGGGACAAGATTCATTTGTTATATTATATGTTGAATCCAAAAAATAAGATATTGGGGAGTATTGAGGTTAGGAAAAAAATCATTCCACTCCCACCAAATATTGGAAGGCACCAGAAGGAGAAGACACTGGGGCACAATGCCATATCGAACCACAACAAGGACAACTAAAGTGGTAAAGGATTGACCCTTCACCAACAAAAGGTAAAGTGATTTTAGGTCAACCATAAGGCTTTGATTCTTCCATAAAAACATATGTTCCTCTAGAACAAGGTATTTTATCTCTTAAATATGGGGAATGTGAATGGAAATAGATGAATCTTAAGCATCACCAGAGAGGGGACCTTCCCTTAAGGAATAAAATGAGGTCATAATAGAGCTATAAAATAAACTCTCTCAAGTGAATCATGAAGAGGTCACCCTTGATGACACACAAGTGGATGTTGGGAGTCTTATTGGTGAAGGGGGATGACATAGATACAACTTTGGGTACTGGTGATCTTGATGTCAGTATAAGCCAAAAAGATAATGAGCTAGATGTTTAAATACTTGAACCTAGCCCCACTAGAGGGAAGGAAGGCTTGATGAACATATTAATAAATTCCATTATATATCATTAAACCAGATGTTAAATTATATTCTTGAGCAAGTCATATTTTTTTAATTACTCCTGTAACTGAATGGTCAAGGTAGACCCATGTATAAATACCCCTTAATTTTACTTAGTGTTAGTTGATATTTGTAATCTTGAAGCTATCATAATTTTGGATATGACATATGTATGTAATGAGAGGAAGCTTAGGTGTTGATGAAATATTTATGTAATCTATTCATGAATATAATTGATGTCAATCCCTCCTTTAAAGCCTTATTCACATGATTTATTTATTGTTAATAAGTCTCATGCACTTCCCATAATAATTATTAAGGATGCCACCATTGACATTTTAGATGTCACTTTTAAGGCTGACTTTGAAGTAATTGAGTTATCTAAAGCTAATGATTTTATGGATCTTTAGGGTTGTCCATGGTGCTATGAAAACAATGCTAATTTGAGCTTCAAAAAGTGCTACATCAGTTTTGAAAATGATGACCAACACGTCATGATTCCCCTAGACAATGTTTAGGGACCTCCTTTTGTTGAACTAATTAACATTAATTAGGATCTCAATCATATATATAATGTCACATATTGTAGAACTAAGTTATTAATCCTAGTTTGGATGGTATATTATAGTAGGTAGATGCACAATCTATTTTTAACACTACCAACAATGCCTGGGAACATTGGGCTCATGGAGAATATGATCTTAGTAGATGAATTTATGGCACAATTGGTAGCCAAGAGGATATTATATGTAAGCTAGTTAAGCACCATAAGTTTATTCACCTTATTAATGGATGTTTGATGAATGGACCACCCCTATAATTAGATTAAGCACTTAGGTTTCAAATTTAAATTAAGTTTCAGGAGTATGTGAAACAATTAGAAACTTTTTGCATGTTTAAATATGAATAGATGTGCTCACTTATTTATGTTCTTCAAGGGACAACTGCTCAATGGTGGGAAACTCACCATCACAATTTTCTCACTTGGGATCAAATGCAAATTTTCATGCAATTTTGTTTCTATAATGATAATCACATTCAAGCTACTCTAAGTTATGATGGTGTTAATTCTAATTAAGCTTATCTCAAGCCCTAAAAAAACGTTTGGAATGTGGATGAGACATTTTTGCCTAAATATTTATGGATTCATGCATTTTATGGTACTCTATGAACTTGGGTTAAGGCATGGTAAATTAATTAAGAATGACACTAGACATAGTTTCCTTGAGTAACATTATAAGTAATATGATTTTAGCACTATCTTACTCATCCTCTCACATGGATTTATGGCTCTCCCTGTAAATGATTTGTTGAGCTATTGTAGGAAATCCAACACTAGTTGAAGACCATATATGGCATAGATATGATATGCATGAGGATAACTTGTCCATATTTCAAGAACATGATACTATTGTATTATCTTCTTGAAAAAATAACTCTCAATTAGACCATACACTAAGTGCATAGATAGGAAAGGGAAAGTAGAAGGTTGTGTACCAAGTTGAGGAAGGTATTATTTCTAACCCATAAGATCCATCCATTGACCACTTCATATTACCATACAAATTGACTGGCAATCATATTTTGTGCCACTCTAGACAGTTCAACATAATATTGGAATGGAGGATGTGCCCAAGTTGGCCACTATGGGGAATTATTGGTCTAATACTAAGATCACCAAATTTTTTGAACTCTTATAGGAATATCAAGATGTTTCCCATGCAATTAGATAGAGATGAAAAGAGTGAATCCTTCATTAGGCAAGATGTACATCAAGTTAGTTGAAGGTGATTGATTAGTCAAAAAAATACCTTATTGAATGAATCATAATCTATGTGCATGAGTTAAAGAGGATATTAATAGTATTTTGTGTGATGGAGTTATTAATCCTATTGATGAATCTGAATGAGTGAGTCCCATGATGATCAATATCAATAAGGATGACCACATTCACATTTGTGTAGACTATAGGTCACTTAATGTTGTTTTCATAACTAACCCTTTTCCAATGTCTTTCATTGAGGAAATTTTAGGGGTTTTTGGGTGTGAGATTTATACCTTCATCGATGGTTTTTTCAACTATCATCAAGTCCAAATTATAGAATAAGATAAACCAAATATCACATTTGAAATTGAATTAGGTTTGTTCACCTATAATATGATCCTTTTTGGTTTGAAGAATACTTTGGTCATGTTTTCACGTATTACAATAGAAGCTTTTAAGGATTTTATTCATAACTTCCTTCAAGTGTACTTGGATGATTGGACCATCTATGGTTTAATGTGTGATCATTATGATAATTTCTACCTCATGCTTGAGTGTTGCCATCACCTTCATATTTATTTAAATTTGAATAAGTGTGTCTTTTCTACTCTTTTTGGAATTTTATTGGGTTACATTATTTTTCACAATGGACTGCTAGTAAATCCAGATAATATTGCAACCATTTTTTTCTTTCCAACATTGATCACCTAGCATGAGGTTCACACTTTCTTAGGACACATGGGGTAATATAAAAAATTCATTTAGGGATATGCTAATATTGCATCTCTATTACAGGAACTGCTTAAGCAAAATGATCAATTCTTATAGATGAATGCTCATTATTAAGCATTTATAACACTTAAAGACAAGTTAATCCATGCACCCATTATCTAATTTATGGTATAGACAAAGATATTTCATGTACATGTTGATGCTTTAGGTCTGGTAGTGTGTTCTATCCTTGCAAAATCTAGTGAGGGTCATCTTGATCATCCCATCTACTTAACCAGTTGAAATCTCCCTCCAATTGAATGAAATTATTCAAATATAGAATGCAAAGCCTTATCCATGGTGTATGTACTCTAGATGTTTCATCAATATTAGTTGGCCACCCTATTCACTTTATTTATATATCATGAAGTAATTAAATACCTCATAAATAATCCATTATTACATAGATGAATTTACCAATGGATTATTCTCTTTCATGAATTTTAATTTTCTATGATGGTGAAACTAGGTAAGACTAATTATGGACTAGATCACTTATTGTGCATTAAATCTGGTGAATTGACATGCGCCACTAAGGATGACTTACCTGACGTGTAAATTTTTAGAATCATGTGCATGCTTGAATAATTAGAATATATCACATGTTTCCTCAACACAAGTTTAGCACCAGCCAACCTCAACATTCAAGAGAAAAAGTAGTTGGTTGTTTGTGTTGCTTCTTTCTAGCTAATTAGAGGTGATATTTATAAACTTAGATGGGATGAAGTCTTATGATGATGTGTGATGAAAAATGAGTGCATGGAATTTATTCAAGAGGTTTATGAAGGTGTCACTAGAGGATACTATGTTGGTGATGCTACAACACAAAAGGTTCTATTAGCAGGGTTGTGGTGGCCCACTTTATTTAAAGATGCCAAAGTTTATGCATGCCAATGTGATATCTGTCAATGTGTGGATAAAATAAATTAGAGGGATGTTATGCCCCTTCATTTGATACTTTCTCATGAACACTTTGATAAATGTGATGTTGATTTTGTTGGGCTCATTACTCATATGATAAGGCATACTAGCTTGTGTTATATCATTATCTCCATTGACTACCTCACTCGCTAGGCTAAAGTAGTGCCAACTTGAGATTATATTTTTGTAACTACCACTAGGTTTCTTTGGGATAATATCATTACAAGGTATGGATATCTTTTAATTTTTACTAGTGATCATGGAACTCATTTTCTTAATGAGATAATCCACATCCTTTTGGATGAGTTCATGATTGTGCACCATAAGACTACACCATATCATCTTTAGGCCAATGGTATAACTAAAGATTTCATTAAAATATTGGGTCATACATTGATGAATATTTAAAATAATAGTGACACTAATTAGGATGATGGTATTATAGGTATATCAAACCACATATAAATGGTTGAACAAGAGTACCCCTTTTAAACCTTGTCTTTAGTACTGAAGCCATACTCCCAATTGATTTCTTTGTACCTTATTTATGTATTATGTGTGATTATTAGTTGGAAGATGAGGAATATTTGAAAACATGCATGGATGCTTTACTATATCTAGATGAAAAACAAATTCTCATGAATTGGAATCAAGGAGTAGAGAAATAGAAAAACAAGCCTGGCATGATAAACATCTTAAGAATAAGACATTTTTTCCTGGTATGCATGTTTTGGTTTATGACTCCAAGTTCATACACCACTCTAGTAAACTTTTCATCCATTGGGATGGTTTATTTATCATTCATAGAATTCATCCCATAGACACATGTAAGTTGAAGAGTTAGATGACCAGCTCCTTTTAGGCCATTTCAATGGTAGTCAACTTTGACCCTACCATTTTGAGTGATGTTTAAATTTTGTTAATAAGGTATATGCCACTATATTATTTTAGTATTTTGGTTTGTTTTTTAATAAAGCATGGAATTATTTATGCACCTTTTTCTTAGGTTTAGATCAACACTTGGTTCTCTCTCATTTTAATTGTCATGTCATGGAGGACCACAAACATATTTTAGTGTGGGCTAAGTATGAATGAATTAAAGCTAGAAATCATAAAGGAAATGATGGAAGAAAATGTGTGTAGAAATGGGGTGTGTAAGTGGAAGCACATAAGGATAAGAAGATACACAAGATGAAACATGTAACCACTATCAAGGGGTCAATATGGAAAAAGTGGGTTCCCACATTGGAAGTAGAGAATTTTAAATTATTTTACATTTGTCATGTACTTTGAGAAAATTACAAGATGGTATAGATGTGTTAAATTTGATAAAAGTAATGTGTAATGGAAAGTGTGCCAAATGGACATCATGGAAATACCATTAGAGGCATTCATGAGTGAAGTGATGGATAAAGTCGTGCATAAGTAAATATTAACTATCCCTCAAAGCTATAAAAGGTTAATAAGTCCTCATTTTAACATTTTACTATTGCTAATTTATGAATTTATAGAGTCAAATAGAGCATTGTCAAGCTATCATAAGGAGTGTTTATTGACTTGCAGTGACAAATTCATAATTTGTGAAGTAAGATGATCATAATGAACAAGGATATTAGTGAAGTTATGATTAAAGTAATGTAGTTAAAAGAGTTACAGGTTATAGGTGTTAATGTTTTCCATTGGAGGACACTGAAGTAAGAAATCTGAGGGGATTGGAGACAATAACCATGTATTATTTTAGGAGGATCAAACAACCATGCCTCAACCTTTAGGCTCATCAAAGGGTGATGAAACCAAATAAGAAGGCCTAGATAAGTGACCCTATACTTTTTATTCATGATGAAGAGTTTGAGGGTACAGAAGCATAGCCAATTTTGATAATAGAGGAAGTACCTAGTGAATTTGGTTTGTAAGAGTAAATCTCTACATTGTAGACATAAGGAACAAACATTAAGGAATCCAATATGGAATGAAAGCAAAATAATAAGACCATAAAACTACCCTAACCCCATGTATTAATTAAATAAATGCAATACCCTGAATTGTGTTATGCATAGAGAAATGGGAGTCCAACGTGTTGACCTATCAAGTATATGATTATAATCATCACCAACCTAGGAATGAAGTAGAGTTATAACATGACTATAGGGTTGAGCATCAGAACACTAGGAATGATAGAATTTATGATCTCACAATTTTTGATCATCTTAATGATGCCAAAGTGTTTAAACAATTCAATTTACATTATTTTGGCAAGCCCATGGAGGACGTGAGATTTCTTATCTCATGCATTCATAAAAAGTAATTTTAATTTATAGGGCACATAATGAGGATCAATACATAAAGAATTAGAAAGATCACATGGTTAAAATGCTTAGGCACTGATCTTAATGGGGACCTAGAGGACCAAGAAGAAATTGATAAAATAATAGTGGCACTTGAGTGCAAGAAGCAGGGCCATGTCATGTATAAATGTAGTGTTTAGGATTTTTCCCTTTGTGTAGTTATGAACTTGGCCATGAAAAATCTTGGAGGGCTTGATAAATGGGAATAAAAGGTTATGAAACACTTATATGTATCTAACCAGATGGCTCAGGGGATCAAGTATAATTATTCCTAGTATTTTGTCAAGTGGATCATTGTAGATATGGAGAAGGCCCACTACCTACCTAATCAAAGTTTGCTTGGGGATAGATTATTTTGTTATTATTATTTGATGAGATTGGTGTGTTGGATTACATTAGTGGTGATTTGAACTAAACCTACCCACTTGAAAATAAGTCTCTGGTAGAGTGGTTCAAACTATTCACTTGCCCTAGTGTTATTACCCCTCTTCATAAATTCAAAATGAAAGGTTGGTTTGGAGGAATGAAATAAGACTTTAGGAATAAGTGGTACATTTTTAAGGAATCACCTACACAAATTGGGGATCAATCATAGTTTACAGTGAAGTATCACTTTTTATTAGCATGCATTCAAATGAACCCAATAGATGACTTGTCTAGGTGGTTTAAACTACTGTATATTTTTACAACCAAGTAATTTATGAATTTTATAAATAGAATATATGATGTGCACCCTATGAATATTAACTTAGATAAAATTATATTTGAGTCTCACACTCTTCACCAATTGTATGTATACCTGGGGAAGAAGGATTATAGAGAAAAATAAGAATTGAATAATAATGATATCAAATCCCATCAAATCCTAGTTAGGGACAAGATTCATTTGTTGGATTATATATTGAAGCCAAAAAAGAAGATAATAGGGAGTAACAAGGTTAGGAAATAAACCATTCCACACCCACCAAATATTGGAAGGTTTAGAAGGAGAAGATGCTAGGGTATGATACCATCTCGAGTGCACAATAAGGACAACTAAAATGATAAAATACTACCCCTTTGCCACCAAAAGATAGAGTGCCTTTAGGTCAACCACAAGGCCTTGATTCTTCCATGCATAAATCTATTCCTCTAGAGAAATATATTTCAATGCTTAAATATGGGGAATCTAAAAGGATAACAATGACTCTTGAGTCACCAACAAAGAGGGGACATTCCTCTAAGGAATAAAAAGAGGCCACACTCGAGCCATAAAAGGAACCCTCTCCAATACATCATGAATAAGCTACCCTTGATGACACACAAGTAGACATTGAGAGTCCCATTGATGAAGAGGGGGATGACATAGGTATAACTTTGGGCACTGGTGAGTATGATGCCAATACAAGCCAATAAGATGATGAACTAGATGTTGAAATACTTGAGCATGACCCCACTTGAGGGAAGGAACCCATTGATGAATCTGCATATTAGAGGCTAGTAACTACCACTGCAATCCATTCCATTTATGTCTAGTACCAATAAAATGTCATAGAGAAGGACTTATATATGTGGGAGTATTTTCCTAAGGAGGACTTGACTGATCAAACTCAATAAGAACTTAATTTTTATATGGATATATATAATGAAGTGTGATATTTTGAATTACTTTCAAATAGTATTATTTTAGCACCAAGAGAGATGGAAGTCACTGATACATTTTGGGTAGATCCTTGGTAGTGTATGTTGGTTTAGGTAAGCAAGACCCTTCTAAAATTTTCTCACAAAGTGACAAGGTAGAATTCCTTACAATATTTTGATGTAAAAAAACTTAAATGAAAGCATCAAGAGGTTGTTTCTCTATATTTTAACTTTTTTGTGGAATGGATAAAATTTGAAGAGGAGTTAGAAGATCTCAAGTGATAACTAGATGTAAAAATGACATCAAAAGTGAAGACTCTAACACTCTACAAGTCAACTTTGTAGCAGAAACTAGCATGTGATGATGGCATTCATCTTGAAGGTGAGTTTATTGATAAATTAGGGACCCTAATGGAAATATTATTAAAAATATGTAAAAACTAGATAAATTCTCAATGTGAGCAAACTTAGGTAATGGAGTAGTTCACTAAGGCCATTGAAGTTTGTAAGAGCTTTTCAACTAGAGTTGGTGATATGGTTGCCATCCTTGATGGCATTTTTGTCAAACTAGCATGACTTGCTAAAATTTTAGAAGCAAGGCTTTAAGCAAAAGAAATTTAATGCCAAAAATTAGATGAGAACATGTTTATAATAAAGGATAGAGTCAAGTGTGCCAAAATATTTTAGAATGTAGAGGCCCTTAAAAACAAAATAAATGTTCATCATCAAGAGTTGTAAACCAATTTTTCAGCACTCCAAGGATATATTTTGACATAGGTTACTTCACTTGAGGATGTTCATAAAGATGCTACTACATCACTTGAGCATTTGACCACTCAAATAGGTGATTTTTGGAACAATCTGAGGAGACTAAGTGGCTCAAGAAAGAATATGAATAAATCACTTCCAAGCCTTAGACTACGTTGAATCATTGGGAGGAATGAAGTGTCAGGTTGAGCACACAAGACCTAAGTTTTTTATGTTAGAGGGACCTAAGGATAATTAATAGTCTAGGATGGACTATTGGCTTAGTATGGGGTGATGTTGGGCCCTCAATTTTATATTTAATTTTCCTAATTACTTTTTGAAGACAATGGTGTGAAAGAAAATGTAGGTGCCAAAGACCATGGTACATGAGAGGCAAGTCACGTGGAACAAGAAAACATGAAACATGGAGGAAATAAGAATGTATGACTCAAAAAATAGAAGAAGACTTGGGAAAGGGTGAAAAACTAGAGATTATTTGGGAATGATTCACTTGAACATTGGAGAAGAATAGTCAAGAACAAATCTATCACCAGTATATGAGAAGATAAGCCCATAATGATAAGGATATAGCATAAATAAACCATATAGGGGTAGTTAGGCCTAGGTCCTTAGGAATTTAATGTAAATGGTTTCCCATGACTCATTACTATTAATGGTCATTGGAGACTCATCTTTTTTCAATTCCTTCTATAAATGAATGGTCAGGGTAGACCCATGTATAAATACCCCTTAATTGTACTTAGTGTTGGTTGATAATTATAATATTAAAGTCGTCATAATTATAGATATGAGATATGTATATAATGAGAAGAAGCTTAGGTGTTTATTAAATACTTATGTCATATATTTATGAATATAATGGAGTTATTACTATTTTACCTCAATTTGTGCCTAACTTCTTTTTATGATTAGTTAAGTAGGGAATGAATAGTTAAGAGTTGGACGTGGAACTAAGTATGAATTTGGAACTAAGTGCTTGTTTGAACACCCTTGATTAATAAAATAAATTAATACACCATCTCACAATGAAATCAATAGGAACCAATCTTAAGCTATGTGCTTTGAGTAGCGTGTGAGAACTTTTTTTACATGATGTGGTGATACTCTAGCTTGTTGGAAATCTTATTCTCTTAGGTGTACGACTAGAGAAATACATGCTTAACTAAATGATAAGAGAAAAATAAATGTTACACCACTCAATTCAATAGAACCTCTCTAAAAAACCTATTTATAAGTATTATCACCCATTTTTATGGAAGAAATGTCACATGGTTCCAAGGAATTGGAACCAATGTGTTAAGAGGCCATGTGATGGGAGGCACTAAAGTTAATGACCCATGTGGGAGTTAGAGGTAAAAATGTAACTAGGTCCTTGCCCTTTACTTTCCCCTTACCATTATTTTTTTATTTTTATTAACCATGGTCATTTACCTTAGAGTATTCATGGGTTGATGAACTCTAATTGGTAGAATTAGGGATACTGATATTGTGCTTCTTGGGCATCTTAGTTAGTTAGTCAATCTGCTTCTTTAAACATTTGATTGCATTATGATTTAGTAAGAAAAACCCACATTTGATCATCTCTTTCTTAGGCTTAAGATTTGAATAAGAGGTCTCATGGTTTTATTTTTAGGTGGTAGGATTTACATATTTCTCATGATCCTTTTTGTTATATTTCTTATCTCTGGTGTTTAAAGTCTTCTCTTATTAACAAAGAGTGCATGAGATTTTGAGGACTTCATTGTGCCCATGTATATCAACTTATCTTGATCCAAAATCAAGTTGATAACAAAGATATATAAAGAAGGCATCTTCTATGTGGTTGCAAGAGCACTTTTTATGGCATGGAAAGTGGACACAAATATAGACTACTCTCGACCCAGTTTGGAGACTATCGAATGAACAAGTTTGTTTTTCTTATCAATTCTACATTATTTCAACTATAACCTCAAAAGTATAAATATAATGAAAAAGTCTTATAGGGTCTCATAGTTACATGGGCTTATACTGATGAACTCATTCTCCAATTCATGGCCTCTCATCACACCTTGCTTCCTGAAAAGTGTTTCTAGAGTGGTTCATACTTGAGTAGGTGTTTTGGTAGATTATATGTTAAAGATTAGATTAGGGGAGATGGAAAGACACAATAGTATACATACTTTATCACAATGGTTGAACCATTGATTTTCACTTCTATTTCTAAAGGTTTAGTCTCAGTGCCCATTATAATATGATGGTAACCCTTGGATTGCAAAATGATTTCCATTCTATATTTCCATTCATGAAAATTAAAAGGTGTGAGCCAACTTATTAAACTTGAATCCATAGCATGTAAATAAAAACTATTTCATAAATAAAAGAAAATTTGCACAAAAAGTAATTAAAATCACCACATAATACCCCCTTAGAACTATCAGAGTGAACCCCCCTTAAAGTTGTAAATATAGGCACACTCGTATATATGTTAGACATAGTCAAGAAAGCATCTTGAGAATTTTGTGTGTAAGTATGAAAGAACTGGAAGGACATCAGGTTTAGTTGATAATGCATCTAAGAGTGTACAATAGTTGGTTTAAAAGGAATTGTAATGGACTCAATATTATCTCCAATACATATAACATGAAAATAAGTGTTTTTTAAGAAGTTGATGACACTCAAATCTGAGTTATCGATCGAAAGTTATAGTCATTTGAATATATAAGCTTGCATGAAAAATTTGGATGAAAATAGTGGTGGAAAATATTTGAAACAACTTCAAAAAAAAATTGAGGACCCTTAAAGCAAAAGCTTGAAAAAATTTTGAATCAATTTTCTCACTCTAAAATTTAAGGCCCTTTAGAGCAAAATTTAATCACTTTTGGGTTGGAAGTGCCCAGGGGATTAACTCTCATATGACTAGGGGCTAAGGGTTGTGATGGATGTTCTCCCCCTCTCCTTTTTAATTGATATGATTGATGGGGGAGTGATATCATCCAAAAAATGCACCACTTTTTCAAATGAATAGTGTCACACTTCACACCATTAAATTTGAGGTCCCTTATAACTATCATATTTTTTGAGAGTTTTTATAGTAGATATTGGCATCAAGGATATAGTCTGATTCTGTAGTTGTTGGGAATTTATGGAGTTTTGGTAATAAAACTTCCTATGTCAAAGATAATGGGCTTGAATGTAATTGTTAGAGTTGTAAAGACTTTAAGTAGGTGTTAGGGCTGTGATAATATCTGTTAGTGATAAAGATGCTAGGATTTTTGATAGTGTAGGGATTAGCAAAAATATCAGTAGTGCTAGGATGGAGTGAAGTTCCAATAGTGCCAAGAATATCAACTTCTATAGTTCGCAAGCCTAATTCCAGAGATGTCAAATTCTCCCATAGTTAGAAATCCCAATGCAGGAACTTTTGATTGGTATTCTAACTTACCTCAATAGTCATCATATTTGTGTACTGTAGATGCACTCTAAAGTTCTAACACATGTAAAACTAGCCTAAACTTTGATTATCATGTAGAGATAATTTTTTTGCCAATTCTAAAATCTTTAGATCTGGTAAGGGTATCAAAATTCTACCAAAGACCCACCAAGGATCTCAAAAAATAAAAAAACATAGAAATATATTTTTCTTTGGAGACCTTGACTATATGGATTTGTGTGAACTCACTAAAAAATCCTCAAAACCCTCCAAAATAGCCAAAATTATCATGAAACTAGGTTGTGTTTATAATCAATCCTAGAGTTTTGGCACCTTTTAAATCTGATGGCATTGTCCATTTTGTGATTTGAGACTCCAATTATATATTTTTTACATATTTTATATAAATCCTACCAAAGCTATGAAAAACTAAAAAATCAAGAAAGCATGTAAGATGCATGCAAGAAAGATCTCACCAAAAAAAAATTAGAAATGGTAAAATGGCCATTAGATTAGAGCTCTGATACCATGCCATATTACTCAAATATATTTGAACATCCAAGATTATATGAAAAACCCTAGGATTAGGTGAGAGCAAGATTTCTATAATAAAATTTCCATCAAAAGCTTCATTAACTTATTAGTTAAAAATTACAAAGGAGGTACATTATATAGTGAGAGATTAGGTCACAAAAAATAACAACTAAACTCACAATTTCAAAATACATTAAGTGTATTTTCCCTAATGACCTTCACAACACTAAGTAAGCTGACTAACAACCATGTACATAAAATCAAAAGTAGGAAAAAACCTACACTAATAATAATAACTTCCAAGAAATTCAAGGGTCTTGTGTTCATGATAGTCATTCATCATTCTCGATGGCATAAGGTAGAACTATTTTGAGTCATCAATTTTTTCTGAGTGGAATGTTTTAAAATTATTAATAATATTATAAATAATATTTTTAGGAATAGTTAAGGATTGAAAATAATTGGTGAGGATCTTGGGGAATAACTTGGATGAGTTGTCTAACATACTTCTCTTAAAATGCAAAAAAAAGTTTTAAATTAAAAATACCCAAGCAATAAATAGAAATAAAAGAGAGAGTAGCTAAAAATTTTCATTTAGTTAAAAGCAAGCTTTTTTTGTAAGTGGAGTCTTGGGGTTAAGAGGGATGATCAAGTAGGGGCATGCTAGTATCAAATATGATCCTTTTATGATATAAGCATTGGTATCAATTGTTATTGGAAATTATAACTTGAAGTGTGGGTTTTGTAATTTACTATTCACATTTGAAACAAGAGCAACCACATCAAATATCTACTACAATAAACTAACCACTAGACCAAGCCTCAATAAACAATAAACAGTTGAGTTCACATTCAAAAAGACAAGTTGATAAGAAGAATATATGGGAGACCCACGTTACTAATAGTTTGGACATGAGAATGAAAGCAATAATAAAAAAATTAAATAAGTATTCAAAAATGAACATTCAAATGGAGACACATGAAAGTCATTAGAATTGGGATGTAAAAGTTCTTTAATTTAGGTGTTCTGTATGTAACATACTTTTAGGCAATATGGATGGCTATGTATCTTTCACTATGTCTATACTCTAATATGCTATGTTATCTATTTAATTAGATACATTTATACAATGATACAAAGGTTAAAGTATTGTTATAGAGATGAGAAAATTATTCTTTCACATGATTCCATTTTTTAGAAGTTGGATTAGATAATATTAATGTAATGGTAAACTCTAGGCCCTACAAGGGCGTTGCCATTCAACCCTATAAAAGGAACCCACTATGTCATATGGGGGGCTCTGCCATTTTGAACATAGAGACAACAACATTGTTGGAACTTGGTGGTATCATGTGTTATAAGCATGTTGTTCCCAAAATCCATCACTTGTGTTTGTGGACAACAGGTCAACCATTTCAGTCCTACAAGCCAAAATGGTCTCTTTCTTTTTCAAAATGTTCTGAGTAGTCAAGTTATTCAATCGCACAAGCCTTTTTAGCTAAGGAAATCGCAGGTTCAAAAGGCAAGCTTTTCCAAGGAGAAATCTCAAAACACTTAAGGCATTTCCTAAAAAGTTGTAAGGATGGTTCAACGCCAAGGTTCAATAAAAAAGGTTCAATGATATAAAATGAACCGTTGAACAATTGAACCATTGATCTCCACCTCCGAAAGGTTCAAAGAGTTAAAAAGTTCAAAGGTTCAATGAGTTCAAAGCTTTAACACATTCAAAGAGTTCAAGGTTTGAGTAAAAAGTTCAACTGAATGGTGCAAACAATTGGTTCAATGACACCTTGAACTCATAAAGAAGATTAAGTGAATGCTGCTCTTTACAAAACATTGAACCACCAAATTGCTAAATCAATTGAAATTTGAACCGTTGAACCTTGAACCGTTGAAATACAAAAGGTTCAAGGTTCAAAGTGGTTTAAGCAACTGGTGACATCCCCATGGATGTCAAATTTAGGGTAATGGAATAACCATTGATTTTCAAATAACGCAGACTCGAAGACAAACTCAGCTATCTGCTGAGAAAGGAGCCAAAGAAGCCAACAAAAGGTGAGAAGATAGCCCTAAGAGCTCGTATCAGTAGAAAGAGACAAGATATAGCAAAGAAAGAGGGAATCAAATAGAGACTCTAGAAGTGTCAGTAGAAGAGTTATTCTAGTAGGTGGAATAGTCCACCAGGTGGATATTAGATAGCACAAGCATTCAATGATGTGGCCTATTTTTCTTCATTTGAGTAAAGATGAGTGGATAGTCGTGTAAGTATCATAAAAAGGAGCGGCCTTACCTTTCATAAGATTAGGTGACCCATGCTTTAGAGAAGACATTTGAGATGATTTAGAACACCAAAAGTACTTATTCAAGCATAGCCCCTGCATAAAACTTCCTCTTCCCAATGCATTTAATGCAGCATGGGCCATTTCATGAAAACAAGCATCAAAGTCTTTCTTTAAAGGCTATATATTGTAATCTTTCAATTTGTAGAAAGGAGATCTCTCAGTTATTAGAATTGAAACTCTTCCCAAATTGAAAGGCATTCTTGAGACTTTGAGCTCAGACTGTTAATCATATTTTATCAAGTGAATGAGAAAGCAAGTGATCTTTTAGACTTTGTGTTGAAATAGCTTGCGTTATCTAGGAAATCATTCTTATGTCTTTTTCCAAAAATACAGTCTTGTCCATTTAATCAAATAAGTAGAACAAGTGGAAATAATCTAGAAGATGTCCTAAAGTCAAGTGTGGGAGACTTTGTGCTACCATAATTGTCTTTAGTCTATGTGTTTTATGTTTTAAGATATTGGAGAGACTTTGAGATCCCTTTATCCTTCGTAATATTTTACTTTGTTGTAGTTTTTGGTGGAGACTTTGTGCTGCACTTCATACTACTGTGTTACTTTGTCCTAAATTAGTAGGAGAAATATGAAAGACCTTGTGCTTTCATGGGTTTTTTGTGGATCTAGTTACTACGTAGGAAGAATCCCTGTTATTTTTTAAACATCATTTCTGAAAGAAGAGAAATGCTTTCAGTAATTACACAAGAATTCTCCTTTATTTTGTGAATATCATCTCTAAAAAAGAGAGATGGATGGTATGATTTCACCCCTGAATCTATTTTTAGTTTATATTAGTATATTATAGTTTATAGGGAACCTCCCCTTGCTGAGAGGAGAGATTTATCTCATTGTGTTGTGGTAACCACACCCATTTTTCCATATAAATTTCATTGTGTTGTGGTTGATATACCCATTTTACTATCAGTTAGTTGAGGACAAAATATTCACCAAACAGTTTTTGGTGACTCTGCTGGGGAAGAACACATAATTTGAAGCCTCAAGCTTCAAATTAAAGTATTTCTAGTTCTTTTTCATTCTACACTCTAGTAGATCCATGGTATACATGAAGCCAGAGATCTCAAGGTATTGTTGATCCTATGTTCAAGTTTGTACAGCGAAATAATTTTGACCTTTCTCCTCCACAATCTCGCCTTCAACGAACTAGGATTTTTTCTCATACATACATCATGTCCCCAATACTTGATGAAGCTTCTCTTTCCTCTGCTAACAAAGCTTTGTCTATACATACCTTACAGAGACTCATTATCCCTCCTTTAAATCATTATATCATGGCAGCCCAAGGCCCTTAGGATAACACCTTTGGCCCCCTAAATCTAACCCCACCTTTACATGAACTACCCCATAGTTCAAGAAAGAATTTTCCCAAGTTCTATGGTGATGGGAGAGTTCATCTTGATGAGCATATTGTAGCTTTATGCATATCTTGTGGTATGATAGGCATTGAATTTGAAGATATAGAAATCATGTTATTTATGTAAACATTGCAAGGCACTGTCGTAGACTAGCTTTATCATCTGCAAGCACAAACAATAACTAACTAGATCACTCTCAAGGACAAGTTTGAGGCTAAGTTCAAACCCACTGAAGATGCACATGCCCTATTAGCCCAGCTTATGCAAATGAAGGATCCTCATGAACCCATGCGAGACTTCATTGCTAAATTTGACAAGCTGAGGAACAAGATTCCTACAATTGCTCAGTCGATGCCAGAAAATCTTAAGTGCTTCATCAATTCTCAGCTTCTTAAAGTGAGTTTTCTGTTGAGGTTAGCTGGCCACATAGATCTTGCTGTAGCTCAAATTTTGGCCACTGAGGTTGAAGATGATCTTATCTTAGAAGGAAAGATAAGAAGAGATCCTAATAGAAATAAATCTTCTTCATCTTCTAAAAATTTCTCTACAGGCACCACTGATCCTATGGTGCAAAAGCTAGCAAATGAATTGTTAGCTCTAAAAAATAAATAGAAAAAGGGATGTTTGCCCCTCCTTCTTATCATGATATACCAATGAGGACATTTCCCAATTATTCATATTAAGGAAATGATGCCAAGAATCAAGGGCAACTAAATCATCTCCCTCCCCCACAGGGGAAGCTTACCACTGAAGCAGCACTGGCTAACTCAATAGTTGGTTATCATGAAGCTGAACATGATTTCTCTTTCTAACCTACGTTGGACCAAGAAGATGACATTGATATACTTTTAGAAGGCAAAAAATAATTAGCTGACGACTCCAATATTGGTTTCCTGAATTACCAGGATGAAGCTAGAAGTAAGAGAGAAATATTTGATGGATCATACACTATTTTTACTAGGTCCCAGAACTAGTTAACTCAACAAGCTGATAAGGAAAAAATAGGGGAAGAATTTCAAATAGTAATTACAATTGGTAAATGGGGGACTTCACTACCTTTCCAATCAAAGGACTCGGTGATCAATAAAAAAGTAAGTACCTCAAACAACCTTGCACTTTTTGTTTCAATTTCTCAGACCAATACCACACCCAATAAAACCCAAAATGATGGAATTCCTTCCTCTATTTCTAGTTTATTTCAGTTATTTGACATAATTGATGATACTAGGAAGACAAGGATCCAAATGTTTGAGTTTGAATACTTACAAGCTAACCCTGAGCAGTTGGATAGGCTAGTTGAATGCATCAAGAACAAAATCATCTCTGTAGGACAAGATGTTTAAAATGTAACTCATGATCCCCCAAAGAACAATCCACCCAAAAAAATCTTGTCATTACTCCTCTTGTTGACCTTGGGAAGACAAAACCTTTCTATATTTCCCTGTTGATAAATGGTCATAAGCTGAACAACTAAACAATAGACTCTGGCGCCTCTGATAATGTGATGCCCGCCAAAGTGGCAGACTCTCTCAGTCTCACTCTGACTAAATTTTTTTGGAGATGTTTCTCACTAGAAAAAAAATAAGTACCACTCAACTCAAAACTGGTGAAGAGTTCCTTCAACTCAAAGGGAATAAAATTCCCAAAGAGTTAGTTTCTCTTGAGAAGCTATTCAATAAGCATGATAGGCTTATCAAGAAGTAACAAATGGATTCAAGTTCCTCCAAAGATTTTGATCAAATAAATTTGAGTATAGAAGATAATCCCAAAATGGTTAACATCAAGAATTATTACACTCTTGATGAAAAACTCAAATTCATTACTCTGCTTCACCATTACATCGATGTTTTGGCATACTCTTATGATGATCTGAAATCTCTCAGGCCTAAAAAAATTTGACATGAAATTCCTCTCAAGGTTGGGTCATTACCTCATAAGCAGAAACAAAGATAGTACAACCCCATGATATCAGGTACTATTCTTTCTAAGATCTAAAAAATGTTAAATGCGAGGATAATTTTTTCAATCCATCATTCCACCTAGATTGTGAACATAGTCCCTGTGAGAAAAAAGAATGGAGAAATTCACCTGTGTTGATTTCAAAAATCTAAATCAATCCTCTTTGAAAGACAACTACCCCCTGCCCATCATGGATCAGCTACTGTAGACGGTGATTGGCTCAGAGATGTTATCAATGTTAGATGGTTTTTTGAGATATAATCAAGTGGAATTTGGTGAAGCAGACCAACATAAGACCACTTTCACTACACCTTGGGGCACCTTTGCATATCACATAATACCTTTTGGTTTGATCAATGTTGGCACCACATTCCAGAGAGTGATGAATCTTGCCTTCAAAAATGAAATAAGGAAGTTCATTATGGTATATCTTGATGACCTAACCATCTTTTCCAAACATCATCCTGATCATGTGCATCATTTACAACAAGTGCTGGAATGATGTCGATAAAATGGCATTTCTCTCAATCCTAAGAAATTAATTTTTGGGGTTACAAAAGGGAAACTTCTCAATCACACTGTATCTTGAGAAGGAATAAAGATCAACCCATAAAGAGTCAAATCCATCAAAGAGCTTACGCTTCCTGCTAGTAAGACTGTAGTCCATTCTTTCTTTGGAAAGGTGAATTTTCTATGAAGGTTCATTCCTGAATTCACAATGAAGACTCACCACATTGTCAACATGATGAAGGGTAAAGCTACTTTTAGCTGGACTAAAGAAGGCAAGTCAACATTTCAAGAGATCAAGGAAGCTATTGCCCATGCCCTAATCCTAGTTTATCTAGATTATACCAAAGACTTCATAATATATAGCTATGCTTCTGAACACACACTTTTAGCTATTTTGGTTCAGCAGAACAAAGAAGGTGTGGAGTCCCCCATACCTTTCATGAGTTGTCCTCTCAAAGTTCATGAGCTAAAATATTCAAACATGGAGAAGCATGCTTATGCTATGGTTAAGGCGGTAAAACACTTCTATTTTTACATCCTGAACTCACACACTGTTGCTCTGGTTCCTGATACAATAGTAAATTCTATTCTAACTCAACAAGAGTTTGGAACTAAAAGGGGCAATTAGATTGCTAAAATCTAGGAGTTTGATCTTGTTATCAAACCTATGAAGCTTGTGTAGAGAAGAGGTCTCTACCAATTAATTACTAATAATATACTAGAGGAAGTAGGGCATGAAGAAATAGAGGTTGAAGACATGCCTACAGTTCTCTTTGTCACCACTATGAATGAGTGGTATTCTTATATCACTCATTTCCTTACCTATGGTGAGTGTCTTGCCCACCTGTATCATAAAAAAAAGAGGACTGTTAAGTTGAAAGCTACTAACTTTGTCCTATGGGAGAATGGTTTGTACAAGAGGAGCCTTGATGGGGTATTTTTTCGTTGCATGGATAAAGTACAACAGAGAAAACTTTTGGAGTCTTTCTATAATTTGGCTTGTGGAGGACATTTTTATGCACCTATGACTGCCCATAAGATTCTATGAGCCAGGTACTATTAGCCTACTGTGTTTTGAGATTCATACACTTGGGTGCATAGATGCGAGCTGTGTCAATAGTTCATTGGGAAACCCAAGTTGGCCACATTATCTCTTAAGCCTATGGTAATTGAAGAGGCTTTTCAGCAATGGGGTATTGATTTCATTGGCACTGTAAACCTATTCTCGAGTGCTGGACATAACTATGTTCTCATAGCCACATACTATTTTACCAAGTGGGTGGAAGCCATTCCAGTCAAGCATGCTACTTCTGAAGTGGTATGTAATTTCCTCAAGGAAAATATTATTTCCCAATTTAGAGTCCCAACCAAGATTATAACAGACAATGCAGCCTATCTCTTCTCATGAGGTTACCCAGATCTGCTACTATCATGGGATTATCCTCTCCCACTCTTCTGACTATTATCCACAAAGAAATGGTCAAGCAAAATCAAGCAACAAGACCCTAGTGACCATCATTAGGAAGCTGGTAGATAACAATCAGAGAACCTGGCATAAAGCATTATTTGACACTTTATGGGCAGATAGGATTACACCTAAAAGGGTGATAGGTATGTCACCATTTCAACTTCTATATAGTTTGAATGCAGAGATACTAATCACCCTAGAACTACTAGTATTGAAGTTGGCAAAAGTAGTGGAAGATCAAACATTTAAAGATTTCATCGACAAGAGGATCATGTACTTGACTAAACTAAATGAGAAATGAACTATGGTGATGGACCATGTTTTTGTACATCAAAATCAAGTAAAGAAACTCTTCGACAAAAGAGCAAGGATTCATGATTTTCAAATTGGAGATCAAGTCTTGTTATGGGACAAGAGGAGAGAACCAAAAGGAATGCACGACAAATTTAATTCTTTATAAAGAGATCCATTTACCATTCATCAAGTCTATGGTGAAAATAGTTTCTTGCTAAAATATCAAGATGGAATGCCATTTTCATTGCCTCACAGTGGGTAGCATCTGAAGCACTTCAATCCTTGAAGTATTAGATAAGTCTAGTTGTACATTTGTATATTCTTTGTTTGTTTTATGTTGTTCATTTAGTTTTTGGCATCTTTCTCTTTTTGGATGGCATGACTCTGTAGCCCAATGGCATAGATGAAGATATTCAGAGTTTGGATTTTACTCCCTTCGATTGTCTTAAAATACAATCGATGGAAGTTCCCCAACTAGAGTCAAATGTTATTCTCAAAATCTGTCACTTATTTTTGTGAACAACAGGTTGACCATTTCAATCCTATAGGCCAAAATGGTCTCTTTCTTTCTCAAAATTTTCTAAGCAATCAAGTTATTCAATCGCACAAGCCTTTTTAGCTAAGGAAATCACAGGTTCAAAAGGCAGGCTTTTGCAAGGAAAAATCTCAAAACACTTATGGCAATTCCTAAAAAATTATAAGGATGGTTCAATGCCAAGGTTCAACGATGGGGTTCAATGATATGGAATGAACCGTTGAACCATTGAACCATTAAACTCTACCTCTGAAAGGTTTAAAGAGTTTAAAGGTTCAAAGGTTCAAATTTTTTAAAGATTCAACGCATTTAAAGAGTTCAAGGTTCAAGCAAAATGTTCAATCGAATGGTGCAAACAATTAGTTTAATGACACCTTGAACTCACAAAGAAGACTACGTGAATGTGGCTTTTTACAAAACATTGAACCACTAAACTACCGAACTGATTGATCTTTGAACTGTTGAACCTTGAACCATTGAACTCTGAAAGGTTCAAGGTTCAAAGTGGTTCAAGCGACCGGTGACATCCCCATAGATGTCAAATTTAGGGTAATGGAATAACTATTGATTTTCAAATAATTCAAACTCAAAGACAAACTCAACTATTTGCTGAAAAAGGAGCCGAAGAAGCCTACAGAAGGTGAGAAGATATCCCTGAGAGCTCAAATCAATATAAAGAGATAAGATATATCAAGGAAAGAGGGAATCAAATAGAGAATCTAGAAGTGTCGGTGGAAGAGTTATTTTAGTAGGTGGAATAGTCCACCAAGTGGATATTAGAGAGCGCAAGCATTCAATGGCATGGTCTATTTTTCTTTGTTTGAATAAAGATGAGTGGACAGTCATGTAAGTATCATAAAGAGGATTGGCCTTACCTTTTAGAAGATCAGGCAACCCATACTTTGGAGAAGACATTTGAGATGATTCAGAATGCCAAAAGTTAAGGCTGATGATTTGTTCCTACATGGCCACTGTGCAAAACTTCCTCTTCCCAATGAATTCCATGCAACATGGGCCATTTCATGAAAACAAATGCCAAAGTCTTTCTTTGAAGGCTATATATTTTAATCTCTCAGTTTGTAGAAAGGAAATCTCTCGGTTATTAGAAGTGAAACTCTGCCCAAATTAAAAGGCATTCCTGAGACTTTGAGCTTAGACTGTTAATCATATTTTATCAAGTGAATGAGAAAGCAAGTGATCTTTCAAACTTTGTGTTGAAATAGCTTATGTTATCTAAGAAATTGTTCTTATGTATTTTTCAAAAAATAGAGTCTTGTCCATTTAATCAAATAAGCAGAACAAGTGGAAATAATCTAGAAGATGTCCTAAAGTTGACTGTGGGAGACTTTGTGCTGCCATAATTGTATTTAGTCTATGTGTTTTATGTTTCAAGATATTGAAGAGACTTTGAGCTCCCCTTATCCTTCGTAATCTTTTACTCTGTTGTAGTTTTTAGTGGAGACTTTGTGTTTCACTTCATACTATTGTGTTACTTTATCTTAAATCAGTCAAAGAAAAAATGAAAGACTTTGTGCTTTCATGGGTTTCTTGTGGATCTAGTTACTACCCAGGAAGAATCCCTGTTGTTTACTGAACATCATTTTTGAAAGAAGAGAAATGCCTTTATTAATTACACAATAATTCTCCTTTATTTTATGAACATCATCTCTAAAAAGAGAGAGATGGATGGTATGATTTCACCCCTGAATCTATTTTCAATTTATATTAGTATATTATAGTTTATAGGGAACCTCCCCTTGCTAAGAGGAGAGATTTATCTCATTATGCTGTGGTAACCACACCCATTTTTCCATATAAATCTCATTGTGCTGTAGTTGATATACCCATTTTGCCATCAGTTAGTTGAGGACAAAATATTCACCCAATAAAGCAGACTTTTGTGTTTTGGTTTGTAGGTGTTTGGGACTTTAAGAAATACAATAATGAAGATTGCATAAGGTTTGAAATGCATTTGAATTGTGCCATATTTGATTTACTTAGATTTACCTATACCAGTTGAAACATGTGCAACATCTAGTAGATATTAATTGATGATCTTAGAGATAGTACACACCTCTAGTAATAACACAAATCATAAAACATGAATCAACATAATTAAGTGGGCACAATATTATAAAGAAGATAGGCCTTTACAATATGATTATTAAAATATTACAATGAATTATATTATGTGTGTTGTGATAAATTGAATTAATTAATTTTTAAATAATTATCAATGTAATTTTAAGTGATTTTATATCGTACATAAAATCACATCAATGATTATTCTAAAACTAATTAATTCAATTTACTAGAACACTTACAACATAATTTATTATAATTTAATAATAATCATCATATG
Source organism: Torreya grandis (assembly GCA_037957365.1). NCBI lineage: Eukaryota > Viridiplantae > Streptophyta > Pinopsida > Cupressales > Taxaceae > Torreya > Torreya grandis. Next base: position 1,106,996 of record JARHVA010002579.1, on the reverse strand, counting down.
ATAATTACCTTTATACTTTATAAAAATTGTACCCACAAAACTAATTTCTATATAATTTTAACAAGGGCACCATGTGCCAAGTCCCTGTGGGAATTAGTAGATTTTGCCTTTGTTTTTTGTTTAGTTATAGAATCATTACAATGTTGGCTCTTGAGAATCAATGATAATATTTAAAAATAACATTGTAGTATATATTAGTTTGTTGAAAATAATATAATTAGCTAACTATCCACGAAAGAGAATTTCATATTTAGAAAATATGCCCTCATGCATACATTTCCCTTCACAACTCACACCAGTAGGAAACCCCTCAAAATTCCATTCTTAAATAGTCAAATCTAAATCAAATCATAAAATAGGTGATTCCTCCTCTTATAAAAACTCAAGCAATGTCAATGACCTCTCAACAAACTTAAAATTACAACATTGCATCCCAAACCAACAAGAGGAAGTCAAAGAAACATGGTCATTGAACACCCAATAATATATAGAATTACCCATTTGGAGTCCTAATGATTTTTAATTTATTCCAAAATCCACTGTGCTTTACAACATCGTACATAGCAATAAAAACAATAATTGTCCTTAAAGATATAATTTTAATAGGACCATTAGATATCTAATTCTAATAGGATCACTAAATTAAGGCTTCAGATTCAATTGCTTGCTAGATCCATAAAACCAACCAATGCTCTCACCCTTAAAATTATATCCTAAAAATTTGTTATAATGATCATAAACAATAAGTTTACAATCAAATAATGAGATTCATCAAACTAGTTTCTAACATCCATCAAATCCATAAATAAAATTAGAAAATTTTATACATGAATCTAACTGTAGTAATCCATTGAGTTGTTCATTTGGGAATATTTATATTAGTCACAAGTATACTCAAGAAAATGTATCTTATGAATGCCATGTATCTTTTGCAGGATAATGTTTCTAACCTTGATTTCTTTCACCCTTTTTAACATCAAACATTGGCTCAGATAATACATTAAAATAACCCAAGCCCCTTCCAAGTTCCCATAAAAATCTGTTAAGGCATATGATAAACAAAATCACACAAGCTAGACTTGGTAATGACATGACAAGCCTAAAAATAACAATTGAGAAACAAAGAGTTAACCAAAAGCAAACTCAAAAAAATTAACTTAAAGTAATGACAAATTTTCATAATTAGTTTTGAAGTCAATTTCATAACTAGTTTAAAACATGATAATAACTAGCCAAATGATTCATTCTATTCCTTTTGTTAGAGAATCAAGAGAAGCTCAAGAATACAAGACCACTTGGGAATATTATTACTACTATGATTCCAAAAAACATGCATTGCATGATACTCCATAAAAATGTTTGTCTATAGGGAGGCCATATACAACCATTTCCTTAGACTATTTATTATTTTTGGTTTGGTTCAATGTTCATTTTAAGAGGCCCTACTGGAAAACCTATTAGAAATATTTGGTGAATCTAGGAAAATTTGATATGTTGGTATGGATAATCATTTGTGGGTAATGAATTTTTTTTATATTGATATTTTCCCCCATATAATGCTTGAGTCAAACAACAAATCTAAATGACCAAATTGAATGATGGAACTAAACGACCAATCTAAATGACAAATCCAAACGACACAACCAAACAACCAAGCTGAACGATAGAGCTAAACCATGAATGGCACATCCGAACAACATAGATGAAAGATAACGTTGAACAACCTAGTTGAATGCCACAGTTGAATGACATAGTTGAATGGCAGTCAAACAACATGGATGAACAACACATCTAAATGACATAGATAAATGGCACAACCAAATGACATAATCGAGTGACACAACTAAATAACACAAATGAATGACATAGTTAGATGACATAGTTGAATAACCTCACCAAATGATAGAGTCAAATGACACATTTGAATGACATAGTTGAATAGTGGATCCAAATGGTTAGACTAGATGACATAGGCAAATGATAGAACTAGATGATCGAGACATACTGGTGGGTAACCTGTGTGGCCATTCTGCTATTTGGTTGCTTAGTCTATAAATACTCACACCTACCATCATTTTTAATATTTTTTTGAACTGATTTCTTATCCCCCTTTGTAGCCATGGAGAGAAAATTCATTTTCAAGAACCTACTATGCCTAGACATTTTGAGGCTCATGTAGTAACCAGATACGTACAATGATTGGATTCAGGAATGTAGCTTTACTAGCCTGCTCTACATACCTCAATATGATATAGACACAACTCTATTGAAAATGCTCATGTATTCCTATGACCCTAACGAGAAGATCTTCATAGTGAAAGTAGAATCTAGAATGTTTACATTTGGTACTTTGTTAGAGGATATTCATAATCTAACAGGTCTTCCATTTCACAATGTAACCCCAATGAGTTCCAAATCAATATTGATAGATGAAGACAATAATTTTTTGGTGAAAAATTTTGATTTACACATTGGCCGAATTGGTATGTACTTATAAATTTGTTTATATTTTCAAAATTTAACTTTTACGATATAAATTCCTCATTTTGTCTTTCATTTTAGATAGTTAGAAGAGGGTCCTCCATGTCAAAGTCATTACTCACCTTTTTTTTAAATCAATAATTCAATTTTTCTAAGCCAAAATAGTATTGCAGGGAAGAGCAGTAAATATTCCTATTGGGCACTCTTTCACATTGTTCATACTCTTTTCAAATATAAATTTGACTGGTGCTCTTTTATTTCTACTCAGATAAGACTTGAATTAATTTGTGCTTCTACCAATCCCAGTTCCACTATTTCTTGTTCAAATTTTATTCTAGAATTATACTATGAGACTTACTTTGTCCTCCAAAAATCATAGGATCTAACTATGCTTGATAAAAAAATGATGACAAATTCTTTGTCTGTGGATGAGAAGGAGGTTAGTTTATTTGTTCATTTGTTGACATAGGGTTTAATATTTATTTATTTATTAAATAGTTACCAAGGTAAATATTAATAAATGTTTAAAATTTGTTTATTAAAACTTACAAGTAAGAACGCATGCCTCGTGAAAACAATTTGCCTCGAAAGGATAGTGTGCAATTAAAAAATCTACATATTCAAAGTCTTTAGAATCATCCTTACGATCCTATCAGCTTGCAAAATGTCCATGATTTTTTTGGTGTCATCTTTATGTGTAGGTTTGATATTAAAAAATTTCAAATGAGATTTTAATTTTCAAGACTCAAGTGCATTATTTTAGTTATTTGTTTTACTCTTGTAGTTGAATCAGAAATAATTTAGATGGTGGAACAACCACCACTGCAACAAACAGTAATATCTCTTGTGCCTTCTCGACCCTCTATGGAAGGTATTTTACATTGCATATTTTGTTTGTTGATTTTTTAGTATAGTTTTTTAAGCTAAAAGTTTACATAATGTACCATCTCAAAACACCCATGTCACTCATAATATATCGTGTAAATTGGAGGATATACTATTTCCAAATACAAGTACTAAACTTTTAATTTCAAATTAGCATATAACTTTGTTTTTGCAATTTATTTATTTTAAAAAATAACTTACATTTTGCAAGCCATCCTCTATTTGTGAGGAACATTATGCCACCACCTCTACCCCTAACTTATTTCATGGAAAGGGGAAGGCTCTTCCATTACAATCCCCATAATGAACCATAACACTACAATTATTAGGTTTCAAATTCCCCTCTTTCTTTGTTAGAGGTTTATCAAGTGCATAGGGATTAACTTCACTGCTAGAAATTGAACTTGATGAGGAATATCTGGGGTTTAAAAGTGGCACTAATGTTATAATTGGTTTCAATCCACATGATTTTATCCAATGACAAACATCACATGTTCATGTGACTTCTCAATAAGAACCTTCATGTAGTTCACCAGACAGTCTGACCCCAATAGAGAATGTTGTCTTATCTAATGATGCCATTACATCTTTTCCATTGAATAATTTGGTAGAAGATAGTATTACTACTAATATTCACGAGGGAGTAATTAATGAATTAAAAAAATTACATGTGTGGGAGATATGGGTGAAGGCATTGGTAAAATAAATAAATGCCCATTATCATAATCACTCTGAGTGAGAAAATTTGTTTGCATTAATGCAACAAAAATACACAAAGATTGATGCTTTATTTTCCAAAGCTAAATCTAGGTTAATTACTATTGCTAATAGTTACAATGATAATGTGTTGATTATCATGCTTACCAAGTTGGAGAATTTGAATGCATAAGCCCATGCATATTATACTAAATGGGTTAAAGAAACTAACCTTGTTGTGATTGTGAATGCGAAGAAGGAGATTTTTTTGGTAATATATATTCATTTTAATCAAATTTTATGTCATTCTTATTTTTGTTCACATATAATTACATTACATTTTGAAATATAAGAAAAATATGAGAACTTGAAAAAAGAAGCCAAGGTCCTCAATGTGCATATGAAAAATGCATTAAAAAGTTTATTATCTATCA
>JARHVA010002579.1:950000-1097500 GCA_037957365.1 Torreya grandis | reverse complement strand
ACCTTGCTGCAATGGTTCACTCAATGATATATTGCATTCGATGTTTTGGGGTGTATATGTATATATATATATATATATATATATATATATATATATATATATATATCACCAGATCGACGCACTGGCAAAAATAACTACAATAACTTGTTGGTAATCAAAGATATAGATCCGTATAACTTGATAATTATATAAATACAAGCCACTTTTATATACAGCCAGTTGAATTAAAAAATCTACTTATTTGATTATTTTAGATATTATAATTGGTCAATTTTTATATAGTTTTTTTCTAGTTATATACAACTGGCTGCCCACAAGGTTATAAGGCACAGTCCACAATTTTATCTTAGACGAAATTCTGAGTTTGAAAGAACTATTAACTAGTTTCTACCATACCCTAGAATTTTATATGTGTAGCTCATTCTGATATAAAAAATATTATAATCAAAATCTATGTGTTCACATCAAATTTAAATGCATTCCCTACTTGGTAATTTGTAATTTTGCTACTTATTAGCTTTTTTTTAATTCATCCACTTTGATGCTCCTCATACTCTGCCTAGTTCTTCTCCTCTTCTCCTTTTTCTCTTGACATTTTCTCCCATTCTCTGTCTACGTAGAACCTTATGGATTCCTTTACCAGATTCCATCTCCTTCTACATCAACTTCCTTTTTGCTAGGCTCTCCCTCTTTCTCTTTTTTGGTATACAAGTTCCTCTAAGCTATCGACTTATCTTCTTTCTCCATTCCCAGCTCCCAAATCTTCATTCATGTCTGTTAAAGTCTTGACTCCAATGGAATGTTGTTTTACTTGGGTTAAAATAACTTAGATAAAAACAAAATATCCTCGTAGCCTTGATCTTGAGTCGAGTTAAAGAAAAGAATAGAACTAGATATGGCAATGACGTGAATGTTGTTAGACAAAAAGGCTACTCCCCATGATTAGAATCCTACACGTCCTCATAACAAGGATTGCATGAAGGAAAAGAAGAAGGCATGATCAATGGAAATGAAGAGGCAGTCATCCCCCACTTTTATTTTACAGCCCCTCATTTATAATATTTTTATTTCTGTTAATGGTTGGGACTTTGTGTACCATGCATAATTGTTTATTCACCTTTTCATTAAGTGTATGCACCTTTTATTCTGTAACCAACTCGCCTTGCTTAAAATATGTTAAATCACTTAATTAGACTATAAACTCTCTGCCACATTCCCCATTGCAACATAAGGCTATGTGGACCAATAAAATTAAAGGTTATTACTTATAATTTAATACATGAAAAAATGAAGACCAAGTCTATATCATCTTAAAGGTAGTCCTTTTGATACTTCAAGCTTATATATATATATATATATATATATATATATATATATATATATATATATATATATATATATATATATATATATATATATATATATAATTGTTCCTAATTAAAAGATAATTATATTTTAAAAATGAGTGTATCTATAGATAGATTATCTATTTACATATGTCATATTATTTTACACCTCAAATATCAATAAATGCTTAAAGACATTTATAAAAACATTTTACTAGTTTATATATATTCATATATTTATTTTGGTATATAGTATACTATATTTTGATATTAATATATATAATATCAAAAGATACAGAGCAAATATATGAAATTTTTACATTATGTAAACTACACAATAATATCACTATCCCAAACTAGTGTATGTCATAAAACCCCAAGCAATTATAATTAGATGATAACCATACTAATTCATGAATTCAAAGGTTATAAGTTATAAGATGAGATCAGGATGTGACAAAATAGGTATCTTATATGACATGAGTGTCATTCATACTCATTTATATGTGATTCAAAGGTTATATTTTATTTGATTATATATATTATGAGAAGAACCAATTTTAAGGACTCTAAACAATTGGACAGGTTTTTAAATATCCTCATGAAAGTGATTTGGCATTGACATTATAGTTTTTGAATAATTGAAAATGTATAATAATTTTTTCATCTTATGATAAACATGTGAAAATTACTTACAAACAATTAGATAAAGTAAAACATGAGTACATTGAAGGCACATAATAAACTGCAAGCAGTCCAAATAAAACACATAATAAGAACATCAAACACATTGCAAACAAATATGACGTACTATGAAGGCACAATAAATACATCACATATGTAGGAAAAAAATAGATCTATACAAAATATGTATCAAATACATAAATATAAAAGAACTATATTAACTTACAATGTTCCCCTTAACACAATCACAATATATTAATCTTTTACATTCAACACTTAATAACAAACAAGAAAATGGTTTTCACAAAATGTATAATAATTATTACATCTTATGATAAACTTGTGACAACTTGACAAGTACTTAAACAATTAGATAAAGTAAAACATGAATACATTGAATAGTAGTCTCTACAAACAAATTATAAAATTATATGAAATTGAAATTTAGAAACTCAAAACTAATAGTCTGGTAGTTGAAATAATCCTACACAAACTTGATCATTAGTAGTGACATTTATATCTATCGAGTCAGTATCATATTCAGTGTCATTATTTACATTGTCTTTATTTGTCACTGTATTTTTGATTCCTCTTCTTTCAGTTATATAACTCCATGTTGCCATAACTCTTGCATAAGAAAACATATCCACTGCATAATGTGAAACATATAATCTCAAAAAGGTTTCTAAATTTCTATCCAATCTATTTCAAAGTTTTGACTTTATGAATGATAATGAACTGAATACTCTTTCATCTTATATTGAGCCCATAATCATTGTTTGATAGAGCTCATATAATCATAAATATTCACTTAGACTTTTCTATAGTATACTACTAGGATAAAGTTTTTTTCACAATCTTGTAATTGCCCCATTCTCTGTTGGTTTGCTTAGAAGATGATATTGTTCAAACATTGTAATTCTAAAATGGGTTGACTAGGATGTCAGTAAATCCTTTCCCAAAATACCTTTAATTTCTACTCTATTCACCTCTACAGATTTACTAAAATGCATTACAAGACAATGCATGTATTTATGAAATAAATTGCTAACCATCTTTTGATTGTTATTACTGTTCCAGAAAATGGTATTCACAACTGTGATGGCCTCCAAAAAATCATCCATTTGAAAATGATTTCTGATCTCCACAGATAAGTTTTGGGAAACTCTATTTAGTTTCATTTGGTTTTCAGATAGAACAATGTCATACAAAATACGTGTTATGGTTAGTTCTTCGAATTCAACTCCCACAAGATCAGGGCTTTTATATAAAGTGTGCATTGGAATCTCCTTTCCATTAACAATGACACAAAGATGATAATTGATATTCAACTTCAAATAACTTTTAAGGTTATTTAAATCAGTCAAATATTACCAACTACCAAAAACAAGGCCTTGAAACATTTCATTTGAAGTGTATATTATGTCTAGAGATTGTTATACTCATTTTCTTAGTCGTATGAAGTCCACATTATAAATGGACCTCTCTTAAGCATGTTTCATTATAAAATTCATTTCCTTTAGCATTGGAAGAATTCCACATAAATTTAGTAGTGTTTTCAAATCTGTTAAATGATACAAAAAATCTTTTGCCTTATCAATTTATCTATGATATTTATACATAAAACCTACTAATGATGGATATTATTCAAAAATTTAGCATGCAGGTTCATACATAGAAATCCACCTTGTATCAACATCTTTTAATAGTTTCTTACCATCAGTCACTCCTATTGCAAATTTTTGGATCTCTAAAATTCTTTTTGGACTGCTTGACATATAAGCATGTAGGTCACAAATGAGCTCTTCTACTCTGACCACATTAGCAAATTTGCTAACCATTTTGTATGCATAATTCATCCTATGATCCATGTAGTGAATTTGAATCATATATGGGACAACTATTGTTTGTAGCCAAACACACAAACCATTTCTCTGTCCCTACATAACTGATGCACCATCAGCCCCAACACACACTAGTGTCGTAGATATTGCATAATCATCCATTCCATTTTTATCTTTCAAATTCAATACAACCAATTTGTGAATATTTTTTGCATTATAATTTTATACCATTTTATGAATTGTTAGTAGATGAGGTTTCCTTGAATAGTTCTCAAAATTATACACATGAATGCAAACACAGGCTGAATTATTGTGACCTCATCAATGGACAGTGAGATAAACAATGATCTCTTAACACTTTATTTCAAATTTTCAATCTCAACCATTTTTAAACATTTTGCCATTTGTCAAGCACTACTATTCAACCAATGTGATTGTGGAATATCCAAAAATCCATTATGTTGAAAAAAAATCTTATAATCTTAAAAATCAGAAATATATCTACCTTTTTTTAGAATATGGTATATAGTAGAGAACTGTATGTATTTCCCCTTTAGATGGGACTGCTTGAATTTTCCAAAATTTGATTCAATTGTTCCCCCTTTCTCCACATGATGTTTTTGATGTTTCTTATCATTTTTATGCTCACGTGCATATTTTATATGTATACATTTTCCTACAGTTTTCTATTTGTGTGTTCTTGTTATCAGTCCATCTAGGTGCTTCACTGTCTCATATACTTTTCCATAATGTTTCTCAATCATGTCTAATTTCAATTGCATTATGTGTTCTTTTACTAGTTTTCAGCTACATATTGTACATCTACATTCTTTTAGAGTATCATCTATTAAGTTGTGGAGCTAAAAGCTTCACTGTTATGCAAATGGTGGAGGTTGTTGAGTGTCAAAGTAACCGATGTCGGTCAGGCCAACTGACATCGGTCATATTCAGTGTACACAGTAACCGACATCGATTATGGGTCAGCCAACATCGGTCAGATAGGAACCGACGTCGGTCACCTGTGTGTTTCCATAACTAGTCTAATTTTAGATGAACAGTGAGTTTGCATGTAAAGACTAATTTTAGTCTTGACTCTGTGTTTCTAATTATTGTTTGTTTTAGGATCTATTTAAGAGACCCATGGGGTTGTATTGTAATCAAAGGACTAAGAAGGATTAGATCCTCAACTTGAAGGCAAGAACAACAATTGGGTTGGTTGTCTCAAGGGGTGTAAGATCAGTTGATCTGCAGGTAGCAAGATCAGGGAGATATATATGGTAAGCAAGGTCAATTAGATCTGCAAGGTGCAAGATCAAGAAGATCTGCTTGTGTGTTTAAGGTAGGCAAAACAACCATTGAGTTTATTGTCACCGATGGATTGGAAGTAGGCAACAACAACAATTAGGTTGATTGTCACTGACTGGTGGAGGGAACAACTCGATTATTGAGTTGTGATTGTAATTGATTGACAGAGATAACTCTTGAGGGAGAATTACTGTCCGCCTAAGAGGTGTGGGAAGAAGAGTGAGATTTCTTCATTGTATTTCCTTCTGGAAGATTGTTAATATAGATTGTATTTTTTCTCGTATCTTATATTCTTTACTGGTTTTGAATTCTAGTTACTTATTACTTTTGGTTTAATTTCGTGTTTAGTTGCTTATATAATAGTAATCAATTGTAATCTTAGGAGAGGATCCTGATAGTTGGTATCAGAGCTTGGTTCACTAACACCTTGGTTTTAGAGTGTGTTAAGTGTTTGTTGATTACAGGTCACTCACAGGGGTTTCTGTTTGAGTGGGAGTAAAGCAATGATAGAAAAAAGTAAGCTAAGAATGGAGAAATTCAATGGCAAGAATTATCAATTATGGAGGATGTAGATAGAAAATTATCTGTATCAGAAAGATTTGTACTTACCGTTGGGTGGGGTTTCATGCAAGCCCACAAATATGCAAGATGAAGAATGGAATGTTCTTGATAGAAAGGCTCTAAGATCTATAAGTTTGAGCCTGGCATCGTCTATGATTTCCAACTTATCACAGGCAAAGACAACGGTAGAGTTAATAGAATCTTTGGCAAATTTATATGAAAAACCCTCAGCTTCGAATAAGGTATTTCTTATGAAGAAATTATTTAATTTGTAAATGTAGGAAGGTGGATCAGTATATAGTCATCTTAGTGATTTCCATGGTTTAGTAAACCAGTTAAATTCAGTCAAAATAATTTTTGATAATGAAATTAAGGCTCTCTTAATCTTATGCTCTTTACCTAAAAGTTGGGATAGCTTGGTAATGGCAGTTAGTAATATTGCATCTACTTCAAATATCTTGAAAGTTGATGATGTTGTTAGTGTAATCTTGAATGAATAAATTCACAAGAAAAGCACAGGGAAATCATCAGGTAATGCTTTAAGTGTTGAAAGTAGGGGATGGCAAAGAGAGAAGAGCAAGCAAGGGAAATCAAGGTCAAAGATAGGCAGGAGATCTAAATCCAGAAATGAAGGTGTAACCTGCTGGAATTGTGGAAAGAAAGGGCATGTAAAGAAAGATTGTTGGTTGAAAGAAAATCAACATGAAGGAAATAAAGAATGTAGGTATTGTTGCACAAGATGCTCTTGCATGTTCCTTGGATAAATTAGAATCTTGGGTTTTAGATTTTGGTGCCTCTTTCCATGCAACCCCAAATAGAGAATTTTTTCATGATTATGTCCATGGAGACTTTGGAAAAAAAAATTTAGGGGATGGTGAGCCTTGTCAAATGGTTGGCAAAGGGGAAGTGTAGCTGAAATTGCAGAATGGAAACACATGGGTGTTGAAGGATGTCATGCATGTCCCAGTCCTGAAGCGGAATTTGATTTTTGTAGGAAAGTTGGGTGATGAGGGTTGCACAGTAACTCTCACAGTAGAATCTTGGAATGTTTTCAAGGGTGCACTTGTTTTAGCAAGAGGTAAGAAAGTAGGTACACTTTATCTATCTACTTGTATTACTTATTCTCCTTCTGTTTTATCTACTTCAAATGTAGATGCAAAGATGTGGCACTATAGGCTTGGTCACATGAATGAGAAGGGAATGGATGTTCTTAAGTCAAAAGGTAAGCTTTCAGATTTGAAAAGCATAGATCGAGATTTCTATAAGCAACAGAAGAAAGTGAGGTTTCTTGAAACTGGGTCAACAAAGAAGAAGCACAAGTTGGAGCTTGTTCACACATACATGTGGGGAGCAGCTCAGGGAGCTTCTATTGGAGGATCACAGTATTGCATTAAGAGGAAATTTGATGTTTTTAACACTTCTAAGAACTGAAAAGCCTTAGTTTTCAAGGAGAAGATGATGGACAGAGATCAACTCAAGAGGCTAAATAATTCTAAGCAGGGCAGTGTTGATTTGGACAAGGTTATGATCCAAAATGAGCTCACAGGTAAAAATCATCACTCACAGGAAAACACAGTTACCGATGTCAGTCAGGTGAGAACTAATGTCAATCAGGTAGGAATTGATGTCGATCTAGTGGAGACCAAAGTTGGTGATGTCAGGCAGGTGGACACTGACATCGATCAAAAAACTGACGTCAACGATCAGGAGGAATCGACATCGATCAGGTGCAGACTGAGGTCAACCAGAGATGACCGAGATTGGTCACTGTTAGAACAAAATTTGGGTGGACAACAAGCTGTCAAGGAGTCTCAAATGCCCATGAGGAGGTCTGAAAGGGTAAGTAAGCCTCAAATTCGTTATTCTCCTTATTTATACTACTTGTTGCTCACTGATGGTGGAAAACCAGGAAGTTTTGAAGAGGCAATGCAGGTAGAATCCAAGAAATAGTGGGAGCATGGCATGAATGAGGAAATTGATTCCTTGGAAAAGAACCAAACATGGGATTTGGTAGAGTTGCCAGCTGAAAAGAAAGCACTGAAAGATGAATAGATTTATAGGTTAAAGAAAGGAGAGAATGGATAGGTGAGACAGAAGGCCAGGTTATATGGTCTTGAGCAAGCTCCAGGACAGTGGTATTTGAGGTTTGATAGGTTTATGATAAAGCATGGCTTTAGTCAATGTCAATGTGACCATTGTGTTTATTTTACTAGGTTGGATAATGATAGCTACAATATCCTATTACTGTATGTAGTGTATATGCTTGTTGCAGGGTCACACATGCAGAGAATTGCTGAGCTAAAGGTAAAATTACCTCAGACATGTGCCAGGAAGGATTTAGGAGCAAAGAAAATCCTTAGCATGAGTATTTTTAGAGACAGGGAAAATCACAGGTTGATTTTGTCTCAAGAGGATTATGTGAATAAGGTAGTGGAGAGGTTCAATTTGCAGGATGTAAAACTGGTAAGCACACCTATGGTTGGATAGTTCAAGTTGAGCAAAGAATAGTGTCCTAAATCACATGATGAGGTTGAGTACATGGTATGTACTAGACATGATATTACCCAAGCAGTGAGAGTTGTCAGCAAGTTTATGGCCAATCTAGGAAAGGAGCACTAGAAAGTAGTTCAGTAGATTCTCAGGTATCTAAGAGGGACCAGTAGCAGGTATTTATGCTATGCAAGGTCAAGCGCTTCTCTACATAGGTATGTAGATTCGGATATGGCAGGTGACTTGGATGGTAGGAGAAGCACCACACGATATGTGTTCACTGTTGGTGGAACAATGGTTAGATGGATTTCAGAGTTGCAGAAGGTTTTTGCAATCATGGTGGCTAGCAAGGAAAAGATCCATACGGATAGGAACCCTGCAGGTATGCTAACAAAGCCGAGAACAAAGGAGAATTTGAATCTTCATTCAACTTTTGTTGGTCTTCAAGACTGAACTTGAAGAGGGATACAAGCCAAAAACAAATTAGAGGATGTATAGGTACAGGTACAGGTGCAGGTGCAACTGTTTATCTCCAAGTGGGAGATTGTTAAGTTGTGGAGCTAAAAGCTTCAATGTTATGCAAATGGTGGAGGTTGTTGAGTGTCAAAGTAACTGACATCAGTCAGGCCAACCGACATTGATCATATTCAGTGTACATAGTAACCGACATCGATTATGGGTTAGCTGACATCAGTCAGACAGGAACCGACATCGGTCACCTGTGTGTTTCCAGAACTGGTCTAATTTTTGACGAACAGTGAGTTTGTATGTAAAGACTAATTTTAGTCTTGAGTCTGCGTTTCTAATTATTGTTTGTTTTGGGATCTATTTAAGAGACCCATGGGGCTGTATTGTAATCAAAGGACTAAGAAGGATTAGATCCTCAACTTGAAGGCAAGAAAAACAATTGGATTGGTTGTCTCATGGGGTGTAAGATCAGTTGATTTGCAGGTAGCAAGATCAGGGAGATCTACATGGTAAGCAAGGTCAATTAGATCTACAAGGTGCAAGATCAAGAAGATCTGCTTGTGTGTGTAAGGTAGGCAAAACAACCATTAAATTTATTGTCACCGGTGGACTGGAAGTAGGCAACAACAACAATTGGGTTGATTGTCACTGACTGGTGGAGGGAACAACTCGGTTATTGAGTTGTGATTGTAATTGATTGAGAGAGAGAACTCTTGAGGGAGAATTACTATACGCCCAAGAGGTGTGGGAAGAAGAGTGAGATTTCTTCATTGTATTTCCTTCTGGAAGAGTGTTAATACAGATTCTATTGTTTCTCGTATCTTATATTCTTTGTTGGTTCTGAATTCTAGTTACTTATTACTTATGATTTAATTTCGTGTTTAGTTGCTTATACAATAGTAATTAATTGTACTCTTAGGAGAGGATCTTGACATCATCAACATTTTTAAGCTCTATAAATTCTATGAAGGGAAATTTATTACCCATTCCATCTTAAAAGACCTTCCAATTGTCCATCTACTTCTCTTCCTTCAAGAAGATTTCTAAGTGGAGGTTTCATCTAAATTTTGTGTTTGGCAAGAACCACCAATCTCTTCTGCCACTTGAGTGTCATTTTTATCAAAAACCAAAGGAACGTCTTCGAGTGGTAGCATGTCATCATCAAAAAAATCTTTAGGGGTGATATATTATTCTGGTTGTTTCTTTCTTGTGAGATAACAATAAAGATTTATGCATATAAAATTGTTTTAATATTATTGAACAGTTGAAGTCAAGTTTATGATAAACTAAAAAAAATACGTAGATTTTGAGTGCATTATGATTATGTGGACTTTTTGGTTGGCTCTTTAAAATAAGATAATATGGATGATTTCCCTGATGATCGGCCTATTTTTTTACCATTCCCTCCAGATGTCATGATGGCTTATGTTTTTTGACTGTGTCATTCGACTCCCATAACCCATTTGGTACTATCATCTAATAGAAGGGTTTCAGCTTTGGTTTACCAATTCTCTCATCTAGAGTTGTCATTCAGTTCTACCATTTGGTTGTCACCTGGCTTGTTGTTCATCGCTAGCTTCTAGATCTGACATTCAGCTCTGTCATTTGGTGCTACCATTCGGATCTACCATTTAGTTTTTTTATTTGATAAAGTCATTCGGCTATGTTGTTTAGCTATGTCATTCAGTTATGTCATTCGGATTTGTCGTTCAAATTTGTCGTTCAGTGCTATCATTCGACGATGTCATTTGACTCTATTATTTAGACCTATTATTTGACTCTAGCACTCAATACTGTCATTTGATGATGCAGTCCGACTTGTTATTCGATGCTGTCATTCATTTTCTTTGTTCACTGTTGTCGTTCAATTTTGTACTCCTTCGATTTCGATTCTACTTATTACCTTGGATAGTATTTCAAAGGATCTACTATATTTATCCAATGAATTTAAGTATAATCTTATATATTATTGTAAAGGGTTGGCAAGCCGACAAAAAAAAAATATCTCTAAAATTTCGGTGATCCGGTCCCATCTACTGACCCTAAAAAATTGCCAAAACTAAAATCTTAAAAATGAAATATTCATGAATTAACGAACATTCGCTACTAAAATTAACCCTAATTCAATTACTATAATAAATAATTTTTTTTAAAAATTTTAGATGGCTCGTAAAATTAAAAAAAGTAATTATTTTTCATTTTAATACATCTTACATAAATTAAAGATCAATATTTATACATTAAATATATCAACAAAATGTGATCCTTTTGTAATCGATGTTTGTTCTATTTTCTTAAAGAACTTTACTTTTTTTTTCAAGAAAAAATATAATATTATAAAAGTTTAAGAGAGTTTTAGTTTAATAATAAGTATTTTTTTTAATGATAAATCATGGATATGAAATGTGATAATGGGATATTTATAAAAAAAATTCTTTACATAATATTTTTTCAAAAATATATTTTATAATTATTATAAATTATGAAAATGTAAAATTTCTGAGCTTATTTATAAAGTTTATAGCTCATGTCAAATTTGTTTGAAGGAAAAGACTTTGTATTTTGTATACAATTTATTCACAAATAATAAGACATGCATCAATAAAAGCATATATGTTATGGATAGTTTAATTTTTATATTTAAAGAAGTTATTGGAAATAAAGAAGTATTATTCTCTGTGCACCGATGGTTTGAGAATGGCCAGAAAATTAAATTTTATGCAAATGTAAATAGTAGTTTAGGATCTATACCAAAGATAATTTTGTGAAGTTGTTCATATGCCATGTGTTTCAAAACCAGGAAACTTTTGTTTCCTTGTGTGCAGTACCCGAGCAACGTGACAAGATTGCGGTGACGGACTCCACTGATAACCTCGATTTCTATCAAGAATGCCTCCGTGGCTTCATTCGATTCATGTGCAAACAACCTCTTCACGGCTATTTCCTCTACCCTAAACCTTTTTCAAATATTTCAGCTAGCAGTCACATTAAATCAAGTTTTGCATTATTATTAAACTAAATTGATCATTGTAGGGTACCTTAAAAACTTGGCCGAAGCCCCCGTCGCTAATATTGTTCTTGGCATCGAAATCTTCAGTTGCTTCTCTAAGCTCATTACAATCAAACTTCACAGCTTTTCCCCTTAATTCTAATTCCAGTTCTACCTACTGAGGGCTTTATCAGCATAGAATATAAAAATACATGGCATAGTATTGACAAAAATGAAAAATAAATCACTTGGCCGATCTATCTTGAGCCTTTTAGTTCCAAATTTAGGCTGCTTAAGTTTGTAACAGGTAAAGAAAGCAACCACCATTACAAAAGTAACTACTAATATGATGGCTACAGTCTTCAATTTCGATCCTCCACCTCTTCCAGATAGATTTATTGCTGCAAATTTTATATGGGCACGGCCTTATAATTCAACCCTAAAACAAAAGAGTGAAACACTTGTCCGAGTTTAAGTTAAGTTACCGGCAATTCCAGTGGTAGAGAAGAAAGGATATGTGGTGTATCGCAAATAACAACTGGCTTGGAGCGCATATGGAAGGCAATTGTGTATCTGAATCTGGACTTCCCTCAGACACGTTTGGCATCCCTGGTTTGTAAGAGAGGTCTAGCACTAAGCAAGGGCGTATATCTTCATGGACGAAACCGATTCCATGTCAGTCCACATAATCTCAAAGATTTTATTATTAGGCGATTGGACAAGGACCTCGGTAAGCACGTTTCGCGTTATCTCAAAAAATTTGTGGGCACTGCTATTGGAGGAAGAAGTGCAATTTATAGAGGAGTGGTCATCTACATATTGAGCAAAAAAATTTAGCGTTATGATAACGTAAGAAAGAGGCGTCCCTCCATTGTGCATTGGGTGCAATGATCGCGTGACAGTGAGCAAGGGAGGCGAAGAGGAGAGCAAGATTTGTTTTGCAAATAGTGGCATTTAAAAATGCATTTTGATGTGCATGTTTATATTTAAAAAAAAAAGAAAACCCTTCATTTCTAATGGCAGTATTATATGAGTTAGAAATAATGGTGAGTTGGATTGGATTTTAAAAAAAGACGGTTGTATATAGTTTTACAACCATTACATGTTTCTATATTAGATGTGTATGGATAAAGGAAGGTAAAATAAAGGGGTGAGATGTCAATGTGTGCCTCCACTCCTACCTTAAAGCTTTCAATGTCCAAAAATATTAAATCTAAAAATATATTTCTCTTTGATCAGTTTTAAAATATATTTATTTTTATCATTAATAAAATATACAAAATTTAAATAAATAAATAAAAAAAAAAATATATATATATATATATATATATATATATATATATATATAAATATTTTTAATTGATTATTTCAAGTGGAAAAAAGTTGTATGATTACATAATCTCTCTCATATACACATATATTTTTATTTTGTTATCTCCAATTTTAATAATCCCATTTAAATTGTATAATATCATATTTTATATTAAAAGTTATGATAAATATTTTAATTTACTAATAAAATTAAAAAATATCTCATCAATATTAAATTGGACTACCTTTCACATAGAGTATTGATTTGAGAACTTATTTTTTAAATAAAATATTATACAATTTTTTTTTTTTTTTTTTTAAATGATTCACACAAAGGAATGAGAATAATATCATTCCAAGCCAGGAGTCTGAAGCATTGAAAGAAAAAACATCACGATAAGCTTGCAAATAAAATATAATGCAAAGACAAGGTAAATTAAATGATATTCAAAATAAGATGTGGTAGTACAATAAACAACCATTGCATAAATAGGCAAGGTAAAATTAGAAACTAACGTAACTAAGCAATGTAAGATAAATCCTCAAATTATACACACACACACACACACACACACACACACACACACACACACACAAAATTCATATACAATAAAAATATCCTCAACATAACTCAAGACCTCATAACTAAATGCCACAATCATCTCAAATCAATTTCTTAGACATATACACACACACACACACACGCATTGGTATGTATATCTCCCAAGTCACTGAAACCCTACAGGTATATATCTTTATCATATAGATATGATCATAAATGAAATAACCCAATTTCATTTTATTTACTAAATGACTTATACGCATAGTCGAATCCTTACCCAGGTTTGTATAATTGAAACCCAAAATAAAATACATAAAAATGTGTTGTCGGCTATGGAAAAAGAAGGGCTTTAAATCATATTGCAAGTTTGGGTTGAAACCCCCAAAATTTTCCTCATACCTTATATGGGTTCTTAATTTATGCATATGTATTTAAGTCTAAATTAACCAAATTGGTCGACATGAAACACTTAAGTCCAAAACACTACTAAGTCAAGTAAAATACCCATTAAAAGAAATAGTTATACCCTACAGAAATTTTCGTAGGATTTACAAAATTTGAGTCAAGTATTTTAAACACATAATTTTGTTAAGGTATTCTATAAAGTAAGGTAAGAACACAAAATATATTAAACCATTCGAATAGGGTTTTTTGGGTTGCACATAGGGTTATGTGGATGGATGAGCCATCCACAGGGCCCTACATTCAGCCCACTTTTTATAATTTCAAATTAATTAAAAATTTATATAAACCCTTTTTATAAATTCTTTATCATAATTCATTTAAACCATCAAACAATAATTTTAAGTGCATCACCAACCTGTAAAAGATATTTATACACTAAGGAAATTGAATTTTTATTGTCTTCTTAGATCAAAATCTTTTTGTCCACTTCTACCTACTATGTCATCGTATGCCATCTAGGCCTCTCCCCTTCTCCTTTTATTCTCCTCTATGCCCATTCTCATCACACCCATTTCTCCCAATTCCTTGGTAGAGTAATGACTAAAATTGTGAATGTCAACAATAACTAAATAGAACAAATAGTCTACCACCATTTTCTCATGTAGGAGAATTCAAATTCATATAATGGTTTTGTCAATTTATTGTTAATTCAAGTTAAAGACTGATTAGAAACCCTAATCATATCAAACCTTCCATCATTAACCAAATAAAATAACAATTAAAATATCCCCTTCGAACTATGCATGAATCAATGTCTTTGTTCTATGCAATCGACTTAACATAAAGTCATCCACAAATAAATATTATAAATCGAATCAAACACCATGATGCTAACAATAATAAGGTTAATGTTGACATTGTTTTAGTATATGGTTCTTTCAAATGCCTTTGATTATGATGTCAATAAAAATAATGATAATTACCAAACATCATTTAAACAATTTAAACTTTCAATATATTCCAATGTTAATGCAATTAATACAACCTTCACTATAAATCATAAACACATTGCTTAACACTATGACTTCACCTAGTCATGCAACACTATAATCATTGTTTAATAATGAAACTACATACATGGACTTTACACAAGATTATAAAAATTTCCTAAGCACTAAGGCTTTATAACAGTCTTTAGTTAATAACATTAATTTCATTATACCATGTCAAACTAATGTCATTCATTAATGCTAAAAGAGAACTATAATTTATTAATGACTTAATACAAGGTATTCAACTTAATATAAATGATAATAATAACATTTTAAGCGTCAATAATTACTTGACAAACTGATCAAACAAATTATTAGAATTCATCTAATACCTATAGCTATTAATTCAAACAATCATTGTTCATAATATGCATAACTATATTCTAAACAACGGTGAGTCACAAAATACATGTATAGAATTACTCATGCATTAAAGCAATAACATCAATAGCCATTAATGCAATAAAAAAAAATATATTAGTGAAATCAACAAGATCATCCAATAGAAAATATTATCACATCAGACATACACATCAAAAATCAAAGACATACTACATCTATCTAACTCGAGCAATGAACATAAAGTATGTTGATCTACTGTGGTGTGTGCGTGGGTTTCTAGCTTTTCTCTCTATCACCCCCTAGTGCCTCCATTTACACCACCCTCTCTGATGATGCCCTCCCTGGGTCACACTCTAAAGGATGGATATCTCCTGCATCCACCTCACAATAATAAAGGTAGTTATCCCGAAGCACAAATATATCCATAAAATATTGTTGTATAAATTAAAAAACATGATCATCAAGTACAAAATATAAAAATACATCTAACTCATAGCTAATCAATATGTAGATTGAGCATCATATAATTGTCTCATAATTAGCATATGAAATAAAGTTTAATCAAATAGTATTTATTCAAATAATAACCATGAAAATCCACATATCAAAAAGTTATTAAGATTTGAGATAAATATATATGTGACACCCTATATGTAGTTTTGATTACCTGGTTGCATCTTTCTAAACTCTAACCATAGATTTAACATTGTTATATCTTGATATTGATCATATTATACTTACTCAGATTTTTTTTCTGGCTATTAATTCTTTAGATTTAGAATATACTACATCTTAGCTCTTACACAAATTAATATTAAATGTTCATGCATACTTTCATTTCTAGATTTCCTAGTTTATACTTGATTGTCTCTTTATTGTTCTTCTATTTTGAGGGCATTTGAATATTCATTGCTATTTGGCTCTGCTTCACTTATTTTCATAGTGTGTATGCTTTGGACATGTGCCCATGTCCTTGTGTGTGCCTTACTAATTATGTATGAAAACATTTAAACATGTCCTTCTATGTGTCTTTAATCCAACTTGCTTATTGCTTGCATATGTGGACATTTGAACATGTCTTTGTATGTATTGTTTACTCAAATTTAGTGACATGTGCCCATGTCACTTGTATTGTGTCCCTTTGGCCTACTTTGTGTGCCTCATGTGTGTTGTATGCTTTTTTATATACATCATTACCATGACACTTATTTCTTACTTGTTAGACACTCTAATTTTAGATGCCATGAGGGACCCCATGCATATCTCCTTCCTAATTGGGTGTTGTGATGGACATCATGCCCCATCCCCCTAGGTAGTTACTCAATTTTTACTCATATTTATTGCTACGTATTGTTGATGTGCATTTTGAAACACCAACAATGTTCTAGCCTCTTCTCACAGCTAGCCTCTCTTTAAAGGAGATTCTGAGAAATCTCCCCAAAGTTTTTGTCTATCAGGTCACAATGCACTGATCTTCACTCAGTTGGGTGTTGTGATGGTTCTAATTCAAGAGGCCTGTGCTAGTTTGAAACTTCATTTTAGTGGGTTTTAAGGTGCTTGAACAATGTAAAAAGTTTGTGTTTTTTGTTTTCATTTAATTACGGGTTTTGTGTGTGTTAATGATGGCCAAGCGTACATTCATCATTTCAAGAAACCAAAATAGATAAACACATTTAAAACATGCCCAGATAGATAAATTAGTTGGGTAGGATTTTGTTTAATGAGTGTTATGGTTTATGTTAGTGTGCATTCATTCCATTCATTTAACATTCAACAATGCAATAATGTAATGGAGGAAATGAAAATAAAATTTAGGTATTCATTTTATCATTCATCACTTTCAAACCCTATATTGAACCACTGATTAAAAAATAGGAAAAAGGGGGAAAAGGAGAGATAAAAAAAACTATATAATAATGTGGATGGACTTAATATATTGATATAAATAGCTACATACACCATTCTCTAATCCAACCAACACTTGCACAATCAAATGTAGATCTAGTGCAATATTCCATGAAGAACAAATAAATAAATTGTAGCCACATACACCATAGACGTGCGCAACATGAAGCCAAACAATTTCCAAATCTTTAATTAATCATTATTCATCATTTTGAAAATCACCAATGAAGTCTATTACATTCAATATCCTAAAAATTTACCAGCATAATGATAGGGGAGGAGTTGAAGTAGAGAAAAACAAAAACAATGCTAGAAAATAAAAGATTGACTGGCTCTAAGTGTTTTGAAGCAACAAAAAGCCAACCCTATGAGAGTGTAATTCATCCAATATATAACAATTTGATCTTCCATGGGGGATATTTTTCCCTCCAAAACTTTAACAACCAGCATTAATGGCTTTAGCTACCTCCTTCTCTTGAAAAACCCTGCCACTTTCACTATTCACCTGTAAAAGAAATGCAAAAACAAGTCAAAAACTTCATTTAAACGTCTAGAGTAGTGCACAAGTCCATTCAAAACAAAACTACTCTCAAAACAAGCATCTTCAAGATAAATCGAGACCATTGATGTATTCGTGCCATAACTAACTTTCTGATGATGGAAACGGTTATAAAAACTAACTCCTAAATCAAAAGTTATTAGAAAAAATAGACGGTTAATTAAAAAAAGTCATAAAAAAGCTATTCAAATTTTTTTCCCTTAATGGAATCTAATTTATTGTTGAGACTCACTTTATCAACAATTAAATAAAATATTAATTTATCTCTATATATATATATATATATATATATATATAATAATAATAATAATAATAATAGCTTTAAGATTTATTTATTTTCAAAATTAAATTTATTAAAACTAATAAAACAAATTCTAATTAAAATAAATTAATATTAACAAAATATAAATAAATAAATATAGATTTTTTTAAAACTACGTGGGGGGACAAATGTGCACCTCTAAGTCCCGATGGCCAAAGCCAAAGGATTGGCAAGCATGTGGTGGGGATGAATTCCTTTCCAACCAACCAACCAACGAACGCCAAATGATTGCAAAAATAGAATAGTCTTCGGCAAGTTACAACTCCGATTAACATCCATCCAATCCACGAAAGCTGAAGAGCGGAGCAGGGTTTTAAGCCCGGATAACCGTTGGCAGAGGACTTATGTATAGAATAGACCCACCCAATCAGAGATAGGACTCCGATTACCAAAAAACCCATGACTCGACCCCCTCCCACATAGACCAAGTCGGGACTCTTAAAATCTGATTAGAACTACAACACTTCATGCCTAGTGAAAGCCCAATTAGGTCTAGGACAAACAATTTATAAATACTATGCACACTCGGTGGTAAAAGCCCGATTACAACTAAGATGGGACGAAAGGGATAAGTTACACTCAAATGGATAAGAAGATTAGTTTTTAAACCGGAATTAGCGAGATTGGATGAGGTCTTGCAAGTCTAAAATGGATCAGGTTGAGAAGTTAATTCTGAGAGTCGAGTGAAACATACAACTTACTCGAAATAGTTACAAAAATATATTGGATCAGGTTTTGAAGGTAAAAATGGCATGCAATTCAAAATGCTCTGTTGGAGCAAATTAAGAGACCTAGGCAAATAGGGAACATCAATCCTGTGAGATCTCGCAAGTGGGATAAGTGGCTTGAAAATGCATTTTCATCCAAAGAGAAAAATATGAAACTTATCCAAACATGCAAGATGGAGAGGATTTAGGTTCCTAATTCCCAACATGCTTGAAACTGAAAATGATCCCCCAAATTGGTTACAGGGTGTTGAGAGAACAAGCAAGTCAGAGAGACAGGTTAAGACAAGTGAAACAAAACTCTGCTTCATGGCCAAGTGTTATATATGAAACTTTACCATTCGGACTTGGTCATTGCAATGGGATAGGTTTCAGGATCCCAAAGGGAATGGAAATTGAGAAGACCCCCTAGAGCAGGCTAAAAGAGATGAGAGAGTTGAGAGATCCAAGCTTCAAATGTAAATTGGAAGGTCATAACTCCACTTTTATGCGAAGTATAAAATACAAAGTTGACTCGTATAGATGTGGTCTTTCCAATGGCGGTGGTTCTAAGTCTCAGTTCAACATGAAAAATTATATGGACCACCAATTCTAGTTGTAGTGTTGAGACCAACGAACCGTGAGCACATACATAAATAGAGTAAAAGGCCAAAAAAAGAGGTTCCCTGATTCTTGGAAGAATTAGGGTGTGTTGTGCAAGCAACAACACATACATTACTATATCTATCTTGACACCCTTGTGAATGCTAGACAAAAAATACATCACACATTACAAACCTATGTTCATATTATCTTACATTTTGATGTTATGTATTCACATTATATTGGATTATTACAAAGTTATCATATATGTTACGGTGAACACACATCTTGTAGAGCTTTTACATTTGAGGGCAGTTCTTTCACAAGTTCAAAAACTTGCCTCAAAAGAGGGGGTATTCATAGGGCTTTGTCATAGATATCAGGCACTTATAATACATTCACAATACATTTTCATCACACAGAGTTGAATTACAGAAATCAGACTCGGATAAACACAATGGAAAAATCATGACACATAGATCAATATAGTTACACATAAATTAAAGTAGTAGTAAATTATCTCCCAAAATGAGACACTAGTGCCACATGGCACTACTATCTAAAATATGACACTATTGTCTAGTAGCTTTAGTTTCATAAAAATCTAGATTGACCAAAAAAGTATAGTAGGTATAGTACAGGTTTACATAGGTTTAGTTACAAATTTATTTGTTTTGTTTAATTTTACTTAGATTCATACTAGTTTAGCTCAAATTCAAAATAATTTGTTCCAATTGGAGCATCTCGCATGGCATGACCATTCCCATATTCAATTCATATACTCAGATATAAATTATTACAACTCAGTCTAGAATCCATATGCTTAGATATTAGATTTGGGGGCATGTGCATGACATATTATTTCCATATGCTCACTTACATATCGTGTAACATCCTCATTGGGATTGATTTAGACTAACATGATAATTTTTTTTTTTAATTCAATGTGTTTTTTCATTATATTTCACCACGAGAATCTAATTAATGATCCAAGTATAACACTCTAAGTATGTTAATTGTAAAATAAACATGTAACATCTCCCTGTTATTGATCACTAGCATCATATGAAATAAATCATAATTGAATAAGGAAAGTAATTACAAATTTTTCATCCACGACTGGTACATACATACAACCACTTTTGTTAAGGTACAATGAGTAAACAATTACATTTCATCAAAAATAATGTCTCAATAATAATAAATTTAAAACAAGATAAAGGCTTCATAGAGCATGAGTTTCTTGAACTCCACTATCTATGATAATCTCAAGTGTAGTCTCCAAATAAGTAATGTTGTGGGGAGGGAGAGCATCATCCTAACATTTTTCCACACCAACCACAAACCATAGATCCTCTGCACAATCTCCCATCAAGGAATGACCCTCCCTTTATAAATGGGTAAATAGTGACAGTGCGAGAATCTAGAGAGACAAGCTAGTACCTGTGTGCTGTAAGATTTCTCATACATGATGTGTATCATAAATAAAATATGTTCTGACATGATATCATACAAACATGTAAATCATACATATGAAATGACAATATCTAACTAAATATTACTTTGACCAAAATTTTCAAATAATTATTGATCTCTAAGATCAGTTAAATTCATACACACCACTTGATCGGATCACCTTCATCTGACATTGATGATGCTAAGTAAGCTAGTAAAGTTCATCTCACTGCTTAGTTAGTACCAACAATACAAAATTTATTTAATATAAATATAACTAATAGATTCATACATATTACTTCTTATTAGCAGGCATAAAACATTCTAGACACATGAATAATCAAAATGCATACATTTAGTCCGTCAAACATATGAATGAATCTCCACTATACTATTTATCACATAAATAATAAGCATCATAAGTATAATTTATACCAATCAAGTATAATATATATTTAAATTGCATATTTTTAATTTCTGCAAGTAGATTCAAATAGAGTACATTCTATGATGAGTAACAATATCATAGTCCATTATTTATATATACAACTACTCGATTACAAACAACTAGTTGTAATAATTTTAGAGAATCAAATAACTCATAAATCAAGTTATATCTCGCATGAATATACTATTTTATTTATAAGTCTTGTTATGTTTCTAGGAGACTGTATTCATATAGTTATAGTTTTTTGTCCCTCGGTATCCTATGACTTATTTTTAACAGTCAATAAAATTATAGATATAAGAAAATCTCTCTCTCTCTCTCTCTCTCTCTCTCTATATATATATATATATATATATATATATATATATATATATATATATATATATATATATATATATATGAGTACCTAAGTCTTCATATCGATATTTTTCATATATATAAGCACTTATAAATATTAAATATATTCATAATATGTACCATATATAAGTACTCAAAAAATATATAAATACTATATATAAATGTCAACAGTCATTTTTTTCTTTATAATCAATAACTTCACATGATTTTAATAACCATCATAAATTTTATATTCACAAATACATTCATGAACCATCATAATTTATTAATATTCTTGTATTATTAATAAGTAGAGCACTATAGTCAATAGGCTATTTATATCAATACCTGCTCTCTTTATTTACTGTAGGTTCTCGCAAGTAGCAAATAAATCAAATCAACATCCAATTCGATTTCATTGTTAACTGCATAACACACTAACACTTATATAATTCCTATATGTGTTTGGACCTTATATCATTCTATGCATATTATCATATCTATATATTATTACAAGTTTGACTCTATTGACTTGTTTTATATAAAACTCTTGTACTTCAAAATACATTACCAATCTTTACAAAGAGTTTGAAACAAATACTTCAACCCAATAAATAACTACAGTCGTATTATATGTATAACTTGTATATAAGATCCCACTATATAGTTACCAAATCGATACTAATACCCACTACTAGTATATGCTATTGAATACCTCTATTTAATAGCTAATTGATTTAGACTGAGCTTATCGAACTAGGTTTTATAAGAATGTGGACACAGTCCTAATATTTAAGATCATGGCTTTAGAAACAATTAACCTCATACCTATATAGATATATAATCAATTTGAATGATCATTACACACAATCTTACTTTAAATATATTCATAGTTTGGACAACAAGTTGCACACAATCCTGCTACACCTATATTCCTGGTTTGGATAACAAGTTACTCTATTCACACTCATATATATTCTCTATTTGAATAGCAAAAGTATGCCACCCATATGTTTAAAATTTCATGGTTTGGTATAATAATTTCACACTGTCTATTCTTATTCATCAACACAATTTTATATAACAAATACATATGTTATCAATACATGTATATTCTCACAGTTCAAAATAACAAATATATACTCAATCCTTACATATATACATTATCACAGTTTTTAGAACAAAAGTGTGTTGTACGTAAATTTATATATATTTGTAGTTTCTAATATAATGACCCTCATTCATCCTTATTTTATACTCATGGTTTGATTGACAATACACATAGTTCACTATTTTGAATAATATTACACACACAATGCATACTTGAGTAATCTCACAATTTTGTGAAATAATTACATACAAAGTCCTTATATAATTTTTATGGCTAAATATACATAGTCCATATAAAACTCTCACAGTGTTGTGTAATAAATATACACAGTCCATATATATGTATTCATGAGTTTGCAAGATAATGTTTATAATTCCTACATATATATTCATGGTTTTGATTAAAGCATAGATGCTCAGTTTTTGTATATATATATATATATATATATATATATATATATATGTATATATATCTTAAATATAAATGAACTTCACAACTAAATTTAAATTACATCACCTACCTTGTAAACGCTTCCAAAATGAGACTGTATGAACCAAAAAATCTTTCTCGCTTCACTCGACTCTTCTCCTCTCCTTTTTACATTATCCCATTCTCTTCTCCAATCCTCCTCTTATCCTTCTTTCTCCATCAACTTTTTCCTTTTCTAGGAAATGCATAACATTGCTTGTATTAAACTCATAGTTTCCATTCTTGTAAAAACTTCCATTAGTGGTTACGCTTTCTGCTTTACCCTAATTTGACCCAAACAAAAAAGATAAAAATCTTTGAACCTTACCCAATGTATGTTTTAATATTTTATTTCATACATGACGCTTTTGACATCTCATGGTCAAATATCAATTTCACAAGAGTCCACCATTTACATTACTTCTTAATAATAACTAACGCTTCAAACATCACCATAGTCTAGGCACTAGGATATTTGGATAGGTTTAGTTTTTAAGTTAGATTAGGATAACAATATAATTTTGTTACTAACTTAGTATAGATAAATAAACATCATGACTTAATAACAATATGAATAATGTAGGTCAATGATATCCTTTTAATCCAAAATAGTAAATCAACAACTATTATATTGAAACACAATGGTTATTATAACAATGTAATCATTTTTATTACTATGTTATATATAGATTATACAATTTCTTTTGTTATCTATATATATTAAGACATTTAAGACATAATGATATTTCTTAAATATAATGATAACCAGCTATTTCAAAGACATTTCAATTAACCTATAGATAGTAGTAAATAGATAATATTCACGTAGATTTGTTTTAAAGAAAGCATTAACAATCAAGAGTACAATAACATGACATAACACAATAACATTATGCACTCAATCTATGTATAATAGTCATAATACATTCATACAAGATTAATTTCATATAAACATAAAACTAAACTAAATCACTACTAACACACATAATCAACTATCTAAATATAGATAACATCAAAAACATACCAACGCTAACAATTCAAATAATGTATATGATGTGTACTATCTAACATGGTGCGTGTATGAATTTTAATCATTTATCTGTCATCCCCCAACACCTCCATCTACACCATCCTCACTGATGATGATCTCCCTTCATCATGCTCTAAGAGATGAATCTCTCCTGCATCAAACTCATGATAAAAAGGTATTTAGGGAAGGGTTAGATCATGTGTTAGAACAAGTAAGAAACCTTGAATAAAAACACACTAACATGCATAACACTTACTTTCTTAGATCACAAGGGGGAGCTTAGTGAATAAATAATAAATGACAAAGCTCAACTAAAATATAAAGAATTATAAATTCCTTACCTTTCTTAAATGATCCAAATGATGTGTTCATTTGGTTTGCTTTGCTTATGCCCAAAGAGTCTTTGGCAAATGGATTTGTGTGGCTCCTTCTCTCCTTGGCACCATTGTTTGGCTTATGCTTACTTGATGTAGCTTGATGGCTTGGCTTGTAATTTTAGCATTATAACACTATAGCTTTGGGTCATGCACTAAATCATGCATTATAACTTTACTATGTTCAAGCTCTTCAAATTAAGAGGTCTATGCTTGTATTTATAGGTTTAGAGACTAACCCCAACTCAAGGTGAGTTAAGGTGTAGTTAGAGCTTGAAATGGGTTCAAACCTAACCTTAGTGAGTTAATTAACATTAGTAGAGTTAAAACTTGTAAAATGGTCATGATTAGCAATGAATAGGTATGTTTGAGATATTTTAAGATATTTGACAACTCACAAAAAGGTAATTATGAATTCTTAAGATATTCTTTGATTTTTAAATTTCTTTTTTTAAAATTACATTGATTATTCATGGTTAATTCAATTAAAAATTTGATTTGGTTTAACATGTTAATTAATTTTGATTAGGCTTTTAGAATTTTCAAGATTTGATCTATGTGTTCATTCACCCCATTTAATTATTCTATAGGCCAAATTACATGTTGTAATATCGTGAAATGATTGGAGATGAATATGTGAGAGGTTTTTGTTGTTTATGATAGGATACCCCGATTAGAGATGTCTCAATAGGATTTAGAGCCTTGATAAGTGATGCACAAGTAAATTTGAAACATTTAGTGATTCTTAGGCTTGATTTGTAAAGGTTGGTAAGAATCGGTCTAAAATATGGTATGAAATCATTGGTGGCCAGTTTTAGGTGTCTACAGTTTGCCCCTATTTGGAAGATGTTACAAGCTGTAGAAACAACAATGTTTTCTCAAATAATGAAAGAAAGTCATTCATGCCTAACAAAAATATGATGGTTAAAGAAAAAGCTCCCAATAATTTTTGGAAAGCTTATAATGATGCCCCTTCAAGGGAGTGGCCATCATATGTTTGATGGATGGTCCCTAAAAAAGAAACAAGCAAGAAGAATTAGATTAACCCATGTGTGAGATTAATACAATTGAGAGAATACTTGCATGAATTGATTTAAAATGTACTAATTTGCCTAAAGGGAGTTATAATTAGTAACAACGGTTGAGACGTTGATTTTCCCATAGGTGGTTATAATTAGTAGCATAGGTATATGCCCCAGTTAGGGATGATGAGTCAAAATAATGATTTGCCTACAAATGATTATAATCATTAAGATGATTGGGATAAAAAATATTTTTGATTATGCCCCAGTAGGGTAGATTTATAAGCATAACTCAAGGATATAACCTATTGCATAGATTAAAGATGAGTGGGCATAAACATATATGCAATGGTCTAATGATTGAAGAAACCAAAAATAATTAGACACATGAGGATGCACAAAGTGATAAAAGAGATGAATATAAGAATAAGAATTGATCAATGTGAAAGATTTAGTTGTACCTACCAATATGAATATGCTTTTCCTTATTATCATTGATACAACTATAAGGGTTAATGTGTTGATTTGATCAAGATGGATTGGAGGATTTGCCAAGGGTACCAAGGATAAACTTATGTGGATCTATTGCTTGTAAGAATTCTTGAGTTGATTATTGACATATCACATGATGGCATGCCTCATGATAGAACACCCTAATAACTTTGTTGAAAGATACATAAAGACTGACTTTCGATCCAATACTCATTTGAAAATAATGCACCAATGCTAAAAACCATAATGATAATTTTGAAATATGAATATGGATGGAATCAAGAATAATGCATAAGGAATCACCTAATGAATACATATAGACTAAGTCGAGGCACAATAATGAAAGAAAAAAAATAGTCAAGTGAACAAAAAAACAACATATAAAAAGCAAACAAGCAGGAAACACACAAACAAAAAATAAACACACAAAAACTTGAAAGTAAAATTAGAAGAAAGCATCTTACAATAGATTTGCCCCAGTAGGGCATATTGAGGATGATTGAATAGGATTAAATAGGAAAAATATTTATGGATAATAAATTTTTGTGAATAGTTTTGGAATTTTGAGATATCTCAACCGGATTAGGAATTACGAGATACTATAATGGTCCAACTCACAAAATGGTGAGAGTTTTGACTTAGGTTACTCACAAAATGATGAGAGCATATGGAAAAGGGGGACTGAGCTGAACTCTACAAGAATTGAGCATTGTATACATAGTCCCAAAAAGACCTCAAGTCATAGTAGCTCTACCCACATAAAAGGTGGTGAGAACTGATTAGGTCACAAGTTCTCAAATCTGGCAAATGATTAGGAAAATGAGAATAGCAATGGCAAGGTGATATGACAATACATGGTAAAGATGTTGTTCCTAATTTTCCCATAGAAGGTTATAATTAGAAAACAAAAACATATGTCTGTGATACTTATTTGCCCATAGGTAGTTATAATTAACAATATAAGGTGGACTACTGATTACCCATAGGTGGTTATATTCAATAGCATCAAAGATAATGTGAATGAATGATATCTTGCCAAATCAACTATCACACTACTTTCATAAACTATAGTTTAAACATGGAATTAAAAAACTATTGAAACTTGATTAGAATCCCCTCACAAGAGGTGTGGGAAGAATCCAAGAAACCAAGATCAAAAGGGGTAGGTAGGATTAAAAACAAGTTTTGGTCTAATAGAGATGTCATGGTAAAATGGTATGGAGTATGTCATTGTTTAGGATGATGATGGTATGATTATTGGATAAAATGGTAAGAGGGTTGCCCCTAGGTGATAAGGCAAAGGAAATGGTAGGGTATATAAAAATGTCAAATGGAATGGTAAATAACAATGACATGGTACATGTTTTTGGCCTGGATGAATGTTTATGGTGTTCCTATTGATTTGGAGATGCATGTCTTGATTAAAAAATGATACAACCATAATAATCAATCATATAAATTGTTAGCCCACACCTCTTCTAAATAACTATTCTATCAAGAACTGGTTGTAGATTTGGACTCCAATAATGTTGTTGTGATCTTTTTTGGTCATTGATTCTATTTATTTTAAACGTCAAGACAAGGTATCTTTATAGCCTCTACAAAGGAAAGTGTGTCTAGAGATGGTAAATATGGATAAATGTTGGATGATAGGTTCAATTTTAAAATGGAATTTTGGATGATAATGGAATGTATAATGGGTGGAAAATAGATGAAGATTAGGATTTTTAGGCACACACAATGCTATTGATTCTAGATTTGACATAACTTTGTATTTGGCAAGGCCAAAGAATTTTGAATATTCTCTCGATAAGACCACCAAATTCTTCCATTGTTTGGGCCTGAGAGTAGCTACCATCTGATTAGATTGTAGATTAGAATCTATTATGATTTGATCTTTGTATTTGTCTTTATCAAGAAATAAATAACTATTGTGCTCAGCTATTGGTGCCTCAAAGAGGTTTTCACCAATGAATTTTTCTTGATTATCTTGTAGCACCTCCGAAAAGGTTTCACTAAGTAATGTTAAATTTTGAATTTGATTGTCTTCTAACACCTCTAAAAATTCACTAGAAGATGTTAAGTTTGAAATTTGATTATCCCCTAGTGCCTTTGAAAAGGTTTCACTAGGAGATTATTCTTCTTCTGCATGAATGTGGTCTTGGACTCCTTGATGTTATTCAATTGATATGTCACCATAGATGTGGTTCAATAAGGTGTGGTTCTATAAGTCCCAATTGACACTTGTCGGGGATGAAATGTTAATATAATGACTAGGTTGGTTGGTGGTAATAACATGTGGAATGGTAATGGAATGAGGGGAAGCTGCACAATCCTCATAGAAGATACTAGGAAAACCTATGTTGAAGCTGAATTAATCATTATAAAAAATCATAGAAGGATCACAAATATATTCAAACTAATCTATAAAGCATGCATATCCAATGTTGTAACAACCACAATGTATTCTAAATATAAATTTGATTTTGACTCAAGGGACTCTAAATTTGATGTTGAGATTGATGTTGATTCCTCTTTTGATGCTAAATCTAATATCAATTCAAAAATAAAACTTGACTCTGATTTTAATTCTTCATTTGATGTGGATGATCCTATAATGATGTATTGTTGAATGTTTCGTATTGAAGAAGTAAAAACCTATGATGGCATAATGGGGTCTATAAAGATTGGTTTGTCAAAGTGAGACTCCTCAATAGTGGGAACAAGGTCAAGAGATAACTCCTCAAAAATTGGTTTGTCAGAGGGAGGCTCTTGAAAAATAGGCATATGGTTGAGGTAATGATTTTCCCAAATGTGGTTATAATCATTAAGAAGTGACTCAGCTAAGACTAGCTTGTCAGAGTGAGACTCTTCAACAATAGGTATAGTATCAAGAGGTGATTAATCATAGGTTGACTTGTCACAAATGGTTGGTTCAAAAAAAAATCTTGGTTTGGTTGGTTCTCTTGGCCTTGGTTTACAAACAATTATAAAAATCTAGTTTTGAACATATATTGGTCCTCGAATGATTGGCTCGGTTGAAGAGGTTTTGATTGGCTTGGTTGGGGTTGGACAATTGGTAGGGGTTTTCTAAAGTGGGGAACGATTGGTAATAAATGAAAAATGGTTAGAATTTAGATAATGAAATGGAATCATAGAGCTTGTTCACTCTTATAAGCCAAAGGATGAGGTCTTGGTATAGAAATGGTAGGGCATCATGGAGTTTGGTTGCTCACACAAGCCAAAGGATGAGGTTGGATAATGAAAGGGCATCATGGAGCTTTGTTTTCACAAAATACAAAGGATGAGGTCCTAGAATGGTAATGGTTGGGCATTATAGAGCTTGGTTGCTTGCACAAGCTAAAGGATGAGGTCCTAGAATGGTAATGGTAGGGCATCATGGAGCTTGGTTGCTTGCACAAGCCAAAGGATGAGGTCTTGGATAGAAGTGGTAGTCCTTGGACATTATGGATCTTGGTTTCTCACACAATATAAAGGAGGGTTAATGCTAGCTGATGATTGGATAATGAAAGGGTGTCATAGAGCTTGGTTGCTTGCACAAGCCAAAGGACAAGGTCTTAGGATGTTAATGGTAGTATTTGGACATTATAGAGCTTGGTAGCTCACACAATCTAAATGAGGGTTAATTGTATAGGTGGGGGAATGGGTAGTCATGAAAGGGTGAGTATAATATGTTAATCAGTCATAAGAATGGATCACTAAATCTAAATCTTGAGGATCTTGGATTTTTTCCCCAAATTAAGTATTTTAAGGAGGGTATGGATCCATCTCACAAATAATATCATCCTAGTAGGGGTCTTGAACAAAGTCATTTTATTCCCCAAATTGAGTATTTTAAGGAGGATATGGATCCTTCTCACAAACAACATTATCCCTATCCCAATAGGGGTCTCAAATAAACTCATGTTTTTCCTCAAATTGAGTATTGCAAGGAGGGTATGGATCCTCCTCACAAACAACATTATCCTTATCCTAGTAGGGGTCTCGAACAAAGTCATGTTGTGTGGCCATTCCATAATAACTTGGATTGTACGTGACTCCACCATAAGTGTAGCTAGACATATCCATGCCAATGATAATGATTTGTAAAAAGGATTAGAGTTATACAAACTCTTAAAAATAATGTCCAAAGGATAAAAGGTTCAAACTTGGTCTAACTTGGTCTAGGGGAGCTGTATCTCCAAAATGGTTTGTGATAAAATGTGGTATAAAATAATATAACATCAAATGTCTAACATCAAATGTCTCACATACAAAAGATCAAGTGGTTGAAAAAAATCAGCATACCAAAATCTAGGTACAAAAGTGTTCCAAACAAGTATAATCTAGGAAAATAAAATTGTTAGGTCTTTTGGTCAAATGCAACATCAAAATCTAGGCTCAAAATAGACATGTGCTAGGACTCTTGGCCAAACATGACATCAAAATATATAATTTAAATAAGGCATGTCATAGGAATTTTGGCCAAACACAATGTCAAAATCTAGACTTTAAAAAAAGGTGATATTTTAATCTAACAAACTTGGAACACTTTGGCATAGCCTAGGCATATGAAATTCAAACATGAACTCGGTCAATTGGCATACAACATAAGGTAAAAGGCACATGGAGAGAGACTATTTACTCCCAAATAAAGGCACAAACAATGATGAAAACTAAGCTTTTTTAAACAAACAAGCTAGACAAAACTGAATGGCATAATGTCACAATACAAAGATCTAAGCAATAGTTTTCAAATTTGGGTAACAAATTAACCTAAGTTACACAACCCAAAAGATAAAGATTGATATCTAATCCCAAATTAAGAAAACCATAAATAGAAATCAATCAATGTTTAAATTTAAATTTGGAAAGGCTAATTAAAAACTCATCTTAGGAAACTAGGCACCTTGAAATAAATAATAGGCTAGACAAAATGACATGGCACAACACAAGATAAAATGTCCAAACAAAATACATGGCATTGGGTCCAAAAAATGGAATTAGGCACAAGGAAAATAAGTCTTGAAATAAATCAATTAGCATAACTATATTATCACTCTCTAAATATATGATAATGGTTTTCTTCAAAGACTCAAAAGCTCAAAATCTTGAAATGATTTGGGCAGCGTAACATTACTCATTTTAATCAAGACACACAAACAAAAAAGTTTGGAATTTTGTTTTAAGGTAAAGGTTTGTGAAAAAATGGCCAACATAATGCCTCCTCAAATAAAGGAGTGGTGTATAAAGAAAACTTGGTATGACATGGGATAAACAAACAAATTTTTAGACTCAAAGAACCAAGAAATAAAGGAAAAAGTGACAAAATACAACCAAGTAAATCATCTTATGCCCTACACTCACAAGGTATGACAAGAGGGGTTGACTAAAAATATAGTTTTCAAATGTCTAGATTGATCTTAAGTGTGGCTAAGAGAAACATCACGTCAATTGAGTTCATACTGGTTATCTTACTATATAAGGGTCTATTCCTTTGTATAGCAATTCCATTCGTGGACTACTTACTAGAATCCTCTAGTTAACCAAACTTGACTCGGGACTTCATTATGAAAGGAGAGGTTAGCCACTCAACCCCTAGCTCTCATATTAGGTATACCCTAATTTTTATACCCTACCATAGAGTGGGGTTAAAATACTACTGGGAGAAGAAGCCCTAGGTCAATGCTTCCCTAAATAACTCGTGAAGAGGTAATGACATCGCCTCCACAAGCCAAATTATATGAAAGTAAAAGACAAAGTAGAAAAAATTTAGGGTTACTTTTAGATCACTCAAACTATGTGGGTTTTAGCGAGAGCCTAGACAACATTCTTTCTACGCCTTGGACTAGGCACAAATGCAATGAAAAGGTGCTTTTGGTCACCTAAGTCCCCTATAGGGGATGAGGGAGAGCATACACACACTATTCATTTTGCTCAAACAAACATGGCATAAAATGATCATTTTTCAAAGCATGAACTAAGTGATTTAAATCACCAAAAATGAAATGTGTTGTGAAGTTTTATACCCCCCTTAGCATTAGTTGAAACTTGAAAAAAACTTTGAAAAACATCTAAGGCATAAAAAATGAACTAGGTTCTTTTTAAACACCAAAAGATGAAGTGAGCAAGATTAAAACACATTCAAATGAAGTTCCTTATCCCCTTGGCTTAAGTGCAAAAACATGCAACAAATTTCACAAAACAACTTCAACACAAATCATCTAGGTTCATTCTAATCACTAAAAACCAAATGTGCAAGACTTAATCAAATTTGTTTTAAACATAAAAATGAAGTGTTAAAAACCATTCAAACTTGAAAATTTGTGTTTAATTCATGCCTTGGCCATGAAATGGTTAGATAGTCTCTTCCTTCTTTGAAGCACATTTGAAGGCGAGCAAACAAACATTTAAAATATAGTTCTTAGGTTTTTGTTTTAAAAACATAGTGATCGACATTGGTCACCTGTGACCAATGCCATTTAGTAAGTAACCAATGCCAATTGGTGATAACCAATATCGATCGATAAGGACCAAGATCAGTTACCTATGAACCCAAAGGTAAAACTAAATCAAAATAAAAATGTTAGGTTAGCTCAAAATATGATAAAAACTCTTTGAAACCTGCAACATAGTGGTTAGGTAGAGAGTATAAAAACCAATGAAACCAAGAAAAAATGATTATGAATGCTAAAAAGATTCAAAATCAATTTTTTTTTTCCATTTCTCCCCTACAATTTGATTGATGTCAGTCACATAGAACTGAGCTCGATTAGGTAGAATCAATGATGGTGTGGTAGAACCAATGTTGGTTATGCTTGATCGATGTTAGTCTTTGTGTAGATCTGAGTTAATTCAAAAATTAAAATCATGGAAAAAATAAAGATAAAAAAACAAATTTGAAGATATTTAAGCATCAATTTGATGATTTTTGAGTTGCATCTTCATTTCCTTAGTATGTAGGGTGTTCATAGTCCCACCTATAGACACCTAAAATTGGCCACCAATGACCTCCAACCAGGCTTTTGACTGATTTATACCAAACTGCATAATTTGGCCTGAAAACACTAAAACACATTAAATGTGTTGAAATTGATATATTCAAGTGCTGATTTTGGCCAGAGTGTCACTAAATGGGGTAATGCAATTTATGAAACAGCTAAGTTTGATCAAATCATTTTGAGTTAAAATGATATTTTTGCACCTAAGTGTTCTGGATTGCTCTTTTCTACCAAATTTCTTGCACGAGACATGTGCCTTTGTTATTTTACATTAGAAACATCCTAAATGGGAATATGGTTCCAATATATCTAACATCAACTTCCAATTCTAATCTAGTCAAATTTTAAACCAATAATATGATATTTTGATCAATTTGATTAATTTATGCACAAACTACCAAGGTTTTGCATCAAAGTTGACTAATCATGTTCAAGGTTAATTAAACAAAATCAAGAGCTTAAGTTAATTTTTCATGGATATTTTTAAATATTTATTTTTAGAAATTGATATTGAATAAATTCATCATTAAGTGACATCATTTCTTGGAAAGACATCCTTAGGCCATAAATAAATAAAATATCTCATCAAGCCACCCCATGCCTCATTAAGACCCTTTGTGCCTCTTTATTGCCTCTCTATCCCAAACATTTATGAAGGAATTTATTAATTTTTGCCTAAAAAATTTAATGGATGCATATCCACATATCTTCATCTTGAGATGGATGGTTTAGGTTCATTTTGAACATTTTGCCAAATCTATAAATAAGAGTCCTTGCCTATTGAATTTTAAGTTATCTTGGTGAAAATTTATGTTAAATTTAATCCAAAATCCATTAAAATTAGTGTTATAATTCCAAATTGTTAAACCAAGTCAAAGCCACATGCCACATGGTGCCAAGAAGAGGTGGAGGATAGCCAAGCTCCATTACAACAGACCTTTTGAAGTACAAAGCTGAGCAAGCCACTCAACAAACCATTTGAAAGTTCTAAGGAAGGTGAAGGAAGTTTTATTTCATGTTTTAGTTATTATTTTCATATGTATGTTTGTTATTATGCTCCTTCTTAGTGTCTATGCCTAGATATGTATGCTTTTTAGTGTGCTTCTTTAAATTTGATTTCATTTTAGAACTAATGCAATACTAATCACCTCTCTTGAGTCAAATTATTATTTTACATAATGGTATGTACGATGGGACTTAGCCTCACAAATTTGGTCAAATTACACCTAAAATCAACCTACTAACCATTTTCATGTAATATTTTAGAGTGTGGAAGTAAACAAAGTAAAATTTTGAGCAAAAATATATTTTTTTGTAAGCCACAATTTTTTTCTTAGGACTATGTAACCCAACTTGATTGTGTGCCCAACTCACCTCAAATCACCCTAAATCCACCCCAAATTGACCCCAACTCAACCCAAAATTGACCCAACTCACCTCGACTCACCCCAACTCACCCCAATTCGACCCCAATTCAACCCCAAATTAACCCCAACTCAACCCCAACTCATCCGAACTCACCTTGAATTGACCCAAAATCAACCCCAACTCACCTCAACTCACCCTAACTTGACCCCAACTCACTTGTGTAAGCCAACTTGACTGTGTGAAACTTGAGAGCTCATTTTTCAAAAGTCCTTGTCTCATCTTCTAAAGTGCTTCAAAGCTGGCAGTCCTAATCTTATTTTTACAAGTTGAAAGGATGGTTTAGAAGTTAATTTGAGTGTTTTAACTAATCACACACTTCAATTTAGAGTTTTAAAAATAACTTGGTTAAAATCATGCACACTTCAAATTTGGTGCCTAAAATAAATATTTATCATGATAAGTCTTGAACACTTCAAACTTTGGGTTTAAAATGAATGTAGGTGCTTATTGTTTCATTTAATTTTCTTGTTGTAATATTTATATGTTTTTACAACTGAAGACCAAGGGGTTAAAAGAACATAACCATACTTTTCATTTGGTGTTTAAAATTGAATTCATTTATCAAAGTTTATATTTAATAGTTGCTTAAATAGAATTTGATTGGTAGAAATAAAGATGTGTGTATGCTCTCCCATCTATCCCGTTTAGGGAAATTTTGAAATCAAAAGTTCCATCTTTATTTCAAAATTCCATAGTCAAAGGCATGAAAGAGAAGTTGTTAAGGCTCTCCTCAAGGACCTGCATGACTTGAGTGACCTAGAAATAACCTCTAAAGCTCTTTCACTTAGTCATTTATTTCATTGCATCTTAGGTTGTGAGGGGGAATTTATTACCTCCCATAAGTTATAAAGGGAAGCTTTGACCTAGGTTTTCCTCCCAACATTGAATTTATCACACCCACTAGGATCAAAGGTTTAAGTAGTTAAACCACTTTTTAGTGTTGGGGTTAAGCATCGAGACATATCTGCACATTGGACATCATACTACATTGAGCAAGTGATAGATGTAGTGGTGGAAAAAAGAGCAATACCTTTTTGCAACAAGCCAAGTGCCAAAAATACCCAATAAAAGTGCACTTCTTTTGCATCATTTGGCATAAAATTCATTATGCAATTGATCTATCTAGAACATTTGAAAACCAATTGATTTAGTTAACCCCACTTTACCATACCTTGGTAGTTAAGATTTAAGATGATTAGTTAGTTGTTTTAACTTGGTATTAGATTAATTGGTCTTATTTGAGAGTCAAAACTTGGTGTTAACAAAATGACATAACTAAACACATTGTCCCCATATTTATTTGAAAAAAGGAGGTGTTATATTGCCTAAGTGAAAACATATTTTTCCTTGTTCAAATTCATCAACATACATTTTATGTCATATCTTCTAATTTGGTGAAGTTATGCTACCCATTTGAGTTTAAAACTTTTACCACATTTTATTTAAGTCCCTAATTTATAGTTTAAATTCAAAATTGGACTCTTCTAAGTTTTAGAGGTTGATGTGTTAAATTGGGTTCATCACTTTGCACTTGACTTGTTTTAAATTGAGTTCAATTTCTAATTTGAATTGAGAGCTATTTTTAGACTCAACATCATTATTATAATTTGCTAAGACTCAAGTCATCTTGCATGTTTACTAATGTTTTGAGTGTTAGATAGCCATCCTAATTTTCCATTTATCCAGTTGATAGCACACTCATGCCTTAGAGAAATTTGTTCAACTTTATGTGTGGGTATCATTTGAGTTGAGGAGGATAGTGGTATGCTGTCAAAATTATGTTGGAACCATTTTAACTTAGAGTTTTTGAAACAAGCATTTGCCACATATTTTGAATATTTTAGTGTTGTTACACTGCTCACATTATTTTGAGACTTGTTTCATAGACCTCTTTGCATAGAGTTCAAGTCTTTTCAAATTCCGTCCAATCTGAGTGTCCTTTGTAAATTTTTATCTAGCATAGTTACACCATTCACCTTTGTCTAGATTATTTGTCAATAGAACCTAACTTTGTGCCATTATTTGGGAGAAAATAAAATATCTCCAAGTGCCTTTTATTTCATACCTCATACTCATTAATCAAGTTTTATGACCAAGAGTCAAATGCCTAGTTTTTGTTAGAAGTGTTTCAAATCTATTAGATTAAATATCTCATCTTTTAAAGTCTAGATTTTGACACCATTTGGCCAAAAGTCCTTGCACATGCACTTTGTTTGAGCCTAGGTTTTGACACTATGTTTGGCCAAAAGACCTAGCAACATTTGTTTTTTCTAGATTATACTAATTTGACACACTTTGACTTAAAATTTGGCATTTTGATTTATGGTCCTTTTACTTGAACTTTTTATGTGAGATGTGTAGCATTAAAAAATTGAAATTAGCTTACTTTGTCATAAATCATTGCATTGACCTTTCTGGATATACCTATCCATCCTTTTGACTAAGTTAGACCTACTTTGAACATCTTTTTTAGACATCTCATTTTCATATTTTGTATATCTCTATTTTATTTTGTTTTGTTGAAAAAAATTCACTATGGATCTCAACATGTCTTCATACACTCATAATGGCCTCATGTATAATCTAGGATTTAGTAATGTAGTTTCATAAGAAGAAATGGTTTAAGAACTTTATGCAGATAATGTTGCTTATGAGACAGATGCCTATCCCTCTTATAATGATCAAATAGGGGCATAAACCCAAGGCCCATTAGCCCATTACTTGGTAAACATGCCTCTTTATTTAGAGCATCATCAAGCACAAACAAAGCAATACCTAGCTATGATACCTACTATTGAAGAACCTTTTCCTCAACAACCGTACTATGTTACTACACCATCCATGTATGATCCTTATTTATTTGAGCATCACTTATTGGAGAACAAAGATGAGATTTTGGTTAGAGCCATAGAGGTAGGGGCCAAGTTTCTAGTAAACTTCTCCCATGAGAATTTACCAAGTCTAATAATAATGCCTCA
The DNA here is from genome assembly GCA_037957365.1 of Torreya grandis. Lineage (NCBI taxonomy): Eukaryota > Viridiplantae > Streptophyta > Pinopsida > Cupressales > Taxaceae > Torreya > Torreya grandis. The sequence continues at coordinate 1,059,905 of JARHVA010002579.1, read as the reverse complement.
TAATATACTGTACAATTAATAGGTTTCTTCTTGAAATCCTCTATCTATAATCCAAACAATGTATCATGACCCTAGTAAGCTTGTCAAAGGTAAGTTCCCCATGGAGGATCACTTTGTATAGATCCAGACAACATACCAAACCTACTTGAACCTAACATGCAATTTTAACTAGATGATCATGTTAAATAGGCCTTTCATAGATTTAGTTCCCTCAACTAGAGTGTCAATAGAGTTAACTGGTCAAGACAATCAAGGTGCAGACCCATTCATGTAGAATACTTTGGTTGACAACTTATTTCATATGCCAACCATCAAAGAAGTATCTTCTACTTCGATGTAGAATAGTGGCCAAAATGTAATGGACAATTTTTAAGCAATGTCTAATCCAAACCAAAGTGGTGTAAGTACACAAACAACTAATACACAGGCAAGTGTACCTTTAGTTAACACCATGAGTTGTTCTTAAAGTCAAGGAGTAGGAGTTTCTACATCCCAACCTCAACCAACTACTACCGCTAATCCTCAACCATATGCTTCTTCAAGTACTCAACCAATAGGATTAGGTAGTCAACCAATAACTAATGCTATGCCTAAATAATAAAATGTGATGAATCCTACTCCTCCCTAATAGATAAAAAGTAGTATTCCACAATAGCAAGCAAAATCCAATTTACTAATGCATTAAAGGTGGAATATGTTGCCACCTCAATAGGGGAAACTAATGTTCCACCTCACCAAGTAGTAGTGAACGTACCTCTTTCCTCATAGACTAAAGTGCCACTTCAAATCCAAATGATGACTAATCAACAATGTATGACTATTGGTTAGCAAATGCTGAATTTCTAATATGTGCCCACTTCCCAACTAGGATTCTTTGAGGTTTAAATGTTCTTCAAGTACTAATCAAGTAACCTTTACCTTTTGTGTAGAATGTGCCACTAATTCAAAGATAGGGTCTTGGTTCACAAGTACCCATTCAATAGAAAGGTTCAATTAGTTGGAATCATGTCCCTCTTCAACCTCAATAGGCATAGTATAGTTACATCCATCCATCCAAACTTCAAAATCCCCAAAACCAATCCTATATATCCAACCCCAACTAGAATATTGCATAACCACAAATGCAATTCCAATAATTAAACCCTAATCCACGTATGTATATTATTAGTTTATTTCCCAACCAAACCAACATACCCCAACAAATACCTCCATCATACACCAGTCAAAGTGCTCCACTTGTGACTGGTCAACCATCTACCTAGGCCAATATTCCCCCTCAAGCCAATATTCTCTCTAGTTTCCTATCCCAAAAATTGCAATAGATGAAGAATGTGATTATTACCATCCAAGATAAGAAACAAATTAAAAGGTTTAAGTTAGATGACATGTGTTCTTATCCATTCAACATGGAGTACTTGTAAATGCCATTTCCTCTAGGATATGAAGCACTAAATTTTTAAAAATATAAAGGGAAAGGTGACCCTGAAGCTCATTTGATCGAGTTATTTGTTACATGCCAACCAATGGAAAATAGTGACACATACCTTTTATTTTTGTTCCCAAGGAGTCTGGAAGGATAAGCCTTGGAGTGGTTTTTGAAGTTACCCAAGAATTCTATATCTGATTTTGATGATCTTTCAGACAAATTTGTGTAACACTTTTCATACAATCTCGAGTATGAGATTTTTTGGGTCAACTTAACACAAGCCAAGCAGAAGGCTGATGAGAACTTTGTAATTATCTATAGTGACAGAGATCCCTTGAAATTTGATTCACCCATAGTTTACTAGATAACCAATTAGTTGCTGTGTTCACCAAAATTTTTCATAGTGAGATATCCTATCATCTAGAACTACAGTGTGCACATACCTTTAAGGAGATCATTGACAAAATTTTATTGATAAAGTGAGACCTTATTAATAAGGTAATAATAAATATTACTTTAAATAATTATAATAAAAGTAATAATTAGGTAAATTGTCAGAACCAACATCTAATCCAAGTGCAAACATCATGACCAGCACATGCCAATAACCAAGATAGACCAAAGTAATTCAATCACAATAAAAAATTTGTGGGAAATGGAGTAACTGAGTCATGTAATATATAAATGGTACAAACACCATCTACTCAAGCAACACTACCTTTTCATATCACTCCTACCACACAAATACTTCAGTAGCAATAACATATGCCACAAATGCAACAACTTAGGCCCCCACAATAGACACAACCACCTTTGTTATTGCAAGCCCCTCTTTCAAAGAGAACATTGCCTACTCACCATGTTTTTAGTGAACTTGGAGAGCCTATTGAATCTATGTTTTTTTAAAATTCATCACAGCTAATTTGATTAGTTATCCTATACCAAAACATTATCCTTAGGGCATTCCTTATCCTGATTGGTACCATGAAAATAAATTTTGTGAATATCATCAAGTTAATGGGCATAATTTTTGAAGATGTATGAAAATTAAACATTTCTTTAGAATATGTTGGATAATGTAGAGATAACATTAGATAATGGTGCTTCCACTTCTAATTATACCCTTGGAATCTATCAAAATCCCTTTCCCCAACACAACAACCAGCCCTAGTAGCAACAACAACAATAACATAGACTAATGAAACAATAAAATTAATAGTATTAAAATCAAAATCAAAGGCTGAACCAGTAAAACCAACAATAACACCAATAATGCTAGAATGATGGATAGAACTAAGGTCAAAATGGTAAAAACCAAAAAACCTACCATGTAGTTACACATGACTACAATAGAGTTATAGGCCATATTGTAGGAGGTATCATTAATACCATCTCCATTAATCCTAGACTAAATTCTAATTAGACAAGACCATTGCTAACCATACCAAATCAATCCAATCACTTCGACAATCCTTCCTTGACTTGGGACTACACACAAGAGAACCAATAGATAGGGATCCCACTTATGGACCTTGTACTGATAACTCATCCTTGCCTTGTGGCCATGCATAAGTGCACTACTAACTGAGACTTGTCCTATCTAGTCCCACACCATCACCATCATTTTTTAGTAATCACAATCTTGTATTTAATCTTGATTATGTAATCACAACTTAGATGTCAAAGATTACCATCCTAGCCCCATAGCCATCTACCACTTTGCCCATTATCCAACTAACCATTCAAGCTTGAAATAAGCCATTTAACACTGACCAAGAGAAGAAATTTGACATTGTGGGATAATTTCAAAATAATCCCACACAAATCTCCATTTTAGATTTGTTGCATACGTCAATAATCCACAAAAATATTTTAAATGACTTCTTGAGCCAATCCACTATTTTAAGTGACATAACACCTGATAAATTCCAAGCGTTGGGTAGACACCTATCTCTAGCCCAACAAGTCATTTTCAACCAAAGCAATATGTCATCCCTTGGCCCACTACATAATTACCTATTATACATAGAAGTTTGCATAAAATGGCACAAAGTGAAACATGTCCTTATAGATAATGGATCATGTCTAAACATAGTGTCTTTTAAGCTCATCAAGCTTCTCAAATACACTATGGTATATCTTCAATCATAAAAAATAAACATCAAAGCCTAAGACAACGAGGAATGAGAATCACAGGGCACCATCTATTTACCAGTTATCTTTGGGCCCTTGACCCATGATATAATTTGCCACATGATAGATATCAATTTGTCATACAATATGATTTTGGGAAGACCTTAGTTTCATGAAATTTGTGCCATCACATTGGTGTTGCACCAATGTATCAATTTCTCCCATTCAGGGATGGAAGTTTGTATATAAAGAGATATACATCCATATGAGCATTGTAAACACCTAGAGGCTAAGTTTAAGAGTTATAATTATCACTTTAGCATGAATCTAATGGCCAAGCAAGATAAGGGAAAAACAACACTCCTTGATCCATTGGAGGATAATTTCATTGATCCTAATACCCTTGATTCCATTTCCCACATGCTACCTTTTGAAGTATCCAATATTTTTACTATCTCACCTAATGGCCCAGGGGAGTATGTGACCCATGATACCTTCCATATTACAAACTTTCCATAGAATCTAAAGTCCTTTGGAAGACCTAAAGCTAAGCCACTTCATCCAAAATGGAAATAAAAGAGCAAAGGTAAAGCACCTATCATGTTTATACCAACATCTGGCCTAGAACCAGACCCTCTTGAAGGGGATGAATCATGGTTGTATAATGACAACCAAGTTGATTCTTATGAGAATGTAAAGTATCCTATTCCCAATAGGATCATGAATAATCAAGACTATGAAAGATGAGGCCTTGAACCTAATCAATAGGGAACACTTGAGCCAATTTCCATGACAAAATACAAAGGACCCTATGGACTTGGATTTAAACCACCTAGGGATAACTCCATATACCTTACTCATGTTCCATCACCATTGAATAGTGATGAAAAGGCTGGTAATAAAGTAGAGTCTAATCATATCCCTTTTGATAACCTAGTCGAGACCCATTTATTTGACACCCATTCCATTTGTACCCTACCCAGTCATTCATCACAACCCATTACCATTATATTATCCCCATCTAATAGAATAAGACCAACAAGAGTCCAACATACCAATTGATGCATTTCAAAATGATGAGATTTTCTATGATTTTCTTAGCCTTAAAGACAATGTTTCGTTAGGGGACCATAAATCAGGGTTCTCAATCAAGTTGGATCCTGCAACATATTTTGGAGAGTGGGTGAACACCCTTAGATAAAAGTAAATAATTAAAACATTGAGGTACAAAAATGAAAACCTCTTTGAGGCATTTTTAGACTAGGGTAAAAGTAAAGAAAAAGGCCAGTATAGTGGTGAAAACCTATTTTAGGTGCCATTAGATGGGGGTGTTCAACCTTTTCAACCATAGCTTAGGAGACCACTAATGATGAACTTATCTATAAGTTTGAGTTCAATTTTAAAGAAAAACAAGATTTTGATCAAATCATTTAGGAGTTTACAATAGTTTTTGTTACATGGCCAAACCTTCCATTAGGTGAATCTGAAACATCATGCTTAGGGGAACTTGAAGAGCCAATCCAAGCAAAGGACTCTAATTTTGCCAACTACTTCAAATATTTGCCCAATATCTTTGAAGATAATTTAACCCTTCTAGTGAAAGATACAACATAGGTTAACATTGGGTCCCCAAATCACCCAAAGTGGATCAATCTAGGTGCTTCCCTTACCGAGAAGGAGCGTGAAGTCTTTACAACCCTTTTTAGAGAATTTATAGATATATTTGCATGGGCATATTTTGACATGCCAAGTTTGGAATCTACCTTGGTTTTGCACCATCTTGTGGTCAATTTTGATGCCAAAATGATAAATCAAAAGTTACGTAAGATGCATCCTCAAAATTTTATATTGGTAGAAAAAGAATTGGAAAAACTTTTAGAAGAAGGATGCTTTTGATCCATTGACTATGTAGAGTGGATATCCAATGTTGTACTAATTATAAAAAATATAGAAGGAATTAGAATCTATATTGATTTCCATGATATAAAAAATTCTTTCCCTAAGGATGACCTTCCATTGCCAAACATTGACATGATCATCAAATCTATAACAGGTTATGAAATGCTTTCACTAATGGATGGATTTTCAAGATACAACAAAATTAGAATAGCACCAGAAGGCCAACATAAAACAATGTTCACCACTCCATAGGGAACATTCTATTATCAGGTTATGTCATTTGGTCTTAAGAATGTAGGGGTCACCTACCAAAGAGACATGACCATCATATTTCATGATATGATGCATGATATTTTTGAATTCTATGTCAATGACATTCTTGGAAAATCAAAGACTAAGGTTGATCACCCAATAGTGCTACATAGAATATTTGAAAGATTATGTGAGTACAAAGTCAGAATTAATCCTAAGAAGTGTGTCTTTGGAGTCACATGAGGAAAATTTTTGGGCTTCATTATGTCTCATTGAGGCATTGAAGTTGATCCAACCAAAGTTCAAGCTATAACAGAGATGAAACCATCAACTACTTTAAAGTAGATCCATAGTTTATAGGGCAAGATCCAATCTATTTGATGCTTCATATCACAATTGGCTGATAAATGTCATCCTTTTATGCAACTTCTAAAGAAGGGAGTCACTTTTCACTAGGATGATCACTGCCAAATAACTTTTTGACAACTCAAAGATGATCTCATGAATCCCCCTATTTTGTTGCCTCCTATATTAGGAAAGCCATTCTTTTTTGTATCTATCAGCTACTACCAATGCCATAGGGGCACTTTTGGCTCAACATGATGACAATGGAAAAGATCATGTCATGTACTATATAATTTGTACACTTGTTGCATATGAACATAATTATATGCCCATAGCAAAAACCTATTTATACATGGTCTTTGTAGCTTAGAAACCATGCCATTACATGTTAAACAATAAGACCATGGTTATTTCAAAAATAGATCTACTCAAGCATCTACTATCTAAAATAGCTTTAAAATGCCACATGGACAAGTGGATCATGCTTCTAAGTGAGTTTGACATTGAATATGTCAATCAAAAATCCATTAAGGGGTAAGTTCTTGTAGATCAGCTTGTTGAAGCACCCCTTGTTGATACAGAGCCACTCACATTCTAATTTCTCAATGAATCTATAATGACCATCATTGACACACCTCTTTATGAGTACCACTAGAAGCTATATTTTGATGGATCATTCACAACACATGGATTAGGGGCAGGCCTTTTATTTAATACACCATAGGGGGATCTAATCCCTAAATCATTCAGGATTAATTTTCCTTGTACCAACAACATGGCTAAATATGAATCACTTATTGTAGGGCTTCTCCAAGCAGTACAATGGAATGCATCTCATCTCAAGGTTTATGGTGATTCTTAGCTAATCAACAATTAGGTTATAGACCATTTTTAGACCAAAAATGACAATCTAGTTCTATATAAGGCCATGGTCAACACTCTCAAACAATAAATTAATGACATTTTGTTTGAGCATATAGCAAGGGCAAGTAACAGAACCATAGATGCTATGGCCACTATTAGACCTTTGATTCAATAAACAAACACAACTAAAGAGTATCAGTTCCTTATTGAGAATTTGCTAGCACCAACTCATGAACCTTCAACTGTCATGATGATTTGTGATATTGTTGGTTGTAGTTATATCTAGTACTTAGACCTTTATAACTACCTCCATGACTAAGTTTTACCTCTTGACCTATACCAAAAATAATCCAAAGCCTTTATCCACCAAACCAATCATTATACCTTACTTAGATCAACCCTTTATTGTCATAGTTTTGATGGAACTTTGATTCTTTATTTAACTTCAATATAATATACACTAGTGTTATGAGAAGTTCATGAAGGAGTATGTGGAGCCCACATTAATGGGACCATCCTATCCAAAAATCTCTTACGTACTGGTTATTATTGGCCTGTGATGGATGCAGATGTAGTTACATATGTAAAGAAGTACAACAAGTGTCAATGATATGCCAATCTGATTCATGCCCTAGCAAAGACTCTAAAACCAATGTTGACACCATGAACATTCACTACATGGGGCCTTAAACTCATTGAGAAGATTAATCACACCTCATTCAATGGCCATAAATATATCCTTACCACCACTGAATATTTCACGAAGTGGGTTGAAGTTATACCCCTCACTTATATGACTAGAAAGAAAATTTCCAAGTTCATCTTCAACCATATCATTTTCCACTATGGTATTACCTTTGAAATTATATTTGATAATAGAGGATCATTCAAGAACAAAGATTATCAATGATGCCAATTATGATTGTCACCTTTAGGTATTCCCCTTTTCTATGGTACATTACCCTCAAGGTAATGGCTAAGCTGAAGCATCAAACAAAACCATTGTCAACATTCTCAAAAAGATTATCAATGATGTCAATCATGAGTGTCACCTTCAGATATTCCATGTCCTTTAGGCATACCATACCAATCACCATACACCCATAGGATCCACTAAATATTTCCTTATTTATGGTACATAATCCATCCTTCCCATTGAGGTCGAGTTGCCATCTCTACGCATCTCTTTTAAGCATGTCTTGGATGGCAATGACTATTGAGTAGATCGCCTACAAGAACTAGAGTTACTTGATGAGAAATGCATGGATACAGTGAATAATCTCCAAGCCTATTAGAATCAACTTTGAGGCCACTACAATTAGTGCATGAAACATAGAGAATTTGAACTTGGTGATGTTTTCCTTAAAGAAAACCAAAAGAATACCATGGCCAAAAAGAAGCATAAAGGTAAGTTCAAACCCAATTGGGTTGGTCTTTTCATTATTACAACAAACTTTGGAACAGGAGCATACAGGCTTGACATACTAGATGACCACAAAATTGATGAGCCAATGAATATTATCCACCTCAAGCGGTACTATGCTTGAGTGGTTTAGTGTATTATCTATAAAGATCATTTCAAGTTGTATCATTTTATCAATATTCTTAATAATAATACCATTTTATCATCCTATCATCCTACCAACCTATCACTTTTCATATCACATGTATATTTTACCATACCTTCCCCATCAATTGAGTTCATCTCTCCCACCCTACCTGACCCTATGACCTTGGTTCCATTCCATTTGGTTTCATCACCACTTTTAGCAAGAGAATTCAGATTTAGTTTCAACATTTGTTTTACACATTCCAAATAGATGTAGTATTTGGAGTAGTTAGATGGACATTTGGTAGCTGTATCCTTCATCTCTTGTTTCATTCTCTATCATTGTCTTGATCCTAATTATAAATGCCTATGGGAAAATTATTATCATTGACCTATGCCATTGTATCCTAGATATAACCACCTATGGGAAACCTATAATCAAAACTTGGTTATTATGCCTTGACCATACCAACTAGCCTTTCTCTATGCCATCCTATGTCATCATACCAACTATGCCTATTTTGTTTGAATTGGCTACTACACTATTCAAATTTATTTTTTATAACACGGAACCATAGTGACTTGAGTTCCTATTTTGGGACTATGTAGGTAATGCTCGATACTTATTAAGGTAAGCTCAATCACCCTTTCCAGCCATGCTCTCACCATTTTATGAGTAGCCTAAACCACATTCTCACCATTTTTTGAGCAACTTAAGCCACACTCTCACCATTTTGTGAGCAATCTAAGTAATTCTCTCACCATTTTTTGAGATTGATCCATTTGGTGTCTCATCATTCTCAATCAAGTTGAGATACTCTAAAAATTCCAAAAACATTTGTAAAATCATTAGAAAAACCAAAAAACATTGACCACTTCTTTGCCTTAAGGATTTTAGGAACCCTTATTAAGTCACAAGTAAATCACTTATCACTTAGTTTACCCATCCTTTTTGGCCATTTTTTCTCATGCACTTGCCATTTTGTAATACCATTCCTATTCTTCTATCTCATCCAACATGTTTGTTTTCATTAGCTATCATTTTCTTCCCATTTCTTAGGAGAACTACATTTGGCCTAAAGTTTTTGTTGGATATTACATCCATAGAACTATGTAGGCAAAATCTACTTACCTAGTGCATATGCAGACAACTCGGCCACCCCCTTCCTTTTCTTCTATTCCCCCATCCTGTCTATTTGCTAAGTTTTCACCTATTTTCTAGGGTTAATGTTTGTCTCATTTAATTCATGTTGTTTGTACTAACATTAGGACTAAATATTATTTCTGTCTTTCTTTATTTATTTGTGTGCCTATTTGTTTGCTTTCAACACTATTGCCTTGATTCGGTCTATGTGCATTCATTGGGTGATTATTTGTGTATTTATACTTGAATCCATCCATATTCATATGTTTACATTATCATCATGGTTTTTATTATTGGTGCATTATTTTCTATTGAGTACTAGATCTCAGGAGTCAGTCCCTATGTATATTTTAGCCTAGTCCTCATGGTGTTCTATCATGATGCTTACCATCAAAGTGATACAACAAAAATTAGCTTCAATAAGTCTACTCATCAAGGGCAGCATCAACATCTCCTAGACACTGACATCCCAATCATATCTCAAATAAAGTACTTAACCATGGAAGAATTTTAACCTTTATTAGTTTAGATGAACATCTCCCTAATAGCAAATTTTTATAATTCATCATTACCCTCTGTGTTAATTTACCATCATCATCAAACAATCAATCGTGTTTGCCATAATTAGGGTCCAATGATTATAACTATCTATGGGTAAATCATTGTACACCATTCCACCTGTATTTCTTAATGATTATAACTGCCTTTGGGAAAATCATTATGTTCTCATCAAATTTACTTTATTTTTTCCAAAATAGGGGCATGTTATTATTTTATTTATCTATCCTAATTGGGGTAGCTCCATCTTCTCAATGATTATAACCACCTTTGGGCAAATCATTGTGTTATCATACCACATTTCCACTATTAGGGTATAATGCTTATAACCACATTTGAGAAAACCATTTTACACCATCTCACTTGCATTCTCAATGATTTTGAATAATTTTTCAAACTCATTGTGTTTTCACCCCATCATCTTATTTTCTTTGGTCTCCTCATTTCACTACTTTATTTTTGTAGGATCGTTTGCCAACCTACTTGTGCTAACCATTCCCTCGAGGGGGCATCATACAGTTCATCAATTTCTATTGAATTTTTAAGCATACATTACCTTTTCATTATTTGAGAAGATGTTACTATGTTTATAGCTTGTAACACCTTCCTAAATAGGGGTAAACTGTAGACACCTAAACCTGGACACCAATGACCTCCAACCAGGGTTTTGATAAATTTATACCAAAATGCACAATTTGAGCTAAAAACACTAAAACACATTAAATGAGTTGAAATTGATATATTAAAATGCTGATTTTGGCTAGAGTGTCACTAAATAGGGAAATGAAATTTATGAAGCAACTAATTTTGATCAAATATATTTGAGTCAAAATGACATTTTTGCACTTGGGTGCTCTAGATTGCTCTTTTCTACCAAATTTATTGCATGAGACATGTGCCTTTGTTATTTTTAATTGGAAACATCCTAAATGAGAATATGATTCCAATGCATCTAACATAAAATTCAAATTCCAATCCAGTCAAAATTTGAGCCAATAATATGACATTTTGACCAATTTGATTAATTTGTGCACAAATTGTCAAGGTTTTGCATCAAATTTGATTAATCATATATAAGGCTAATTAAACCAAATCAAGAGATTAATTTAATTTTCCATGGAATTTTTTGAATATTTATTTTTATAAATTTATATTGAATAACTTCATCATCAAGTGACATCATTTCTTTGAAAGACATCCCTAGGCCATAAATGCATAAAATATCTCATCAAGCCACCCCATGCCTCATTAAGACCCTCCATGCCTCTTTATTACCTCTCTATCCCATATATATGAAGGAATTTATTGATTTTTACCTTAAAAATTTAATTTATTCTTACCCACACATTTTCTCTTGAGATGGATGGTTTAGGTTCATTCTTACCATTTTTCAAAATCTATAAATAGGAGGCATTGCCTATTGAATTTTAAGCTATCTTGGTACAAATTTATAATGGTAAATTTATTCCAAAATCCATTGTAATTAGTGTTATAATTTCAAATTTTTCAACCAAGCCAAATCCACATGCCACATAGTACGAAGAGGAGGTGGAGGATAGCCAAGATCCATTGCAACAGACTTTTTAGAGCACAAAGCTTAGCAAGCCACTCTACAAACCATTTGGAAGTTCCAAGGAAGGTGAAGGAAGTTTTATTTCATGTTTTAGTTGTTATTTTAATATGTATGTTAGTTATTATGCTTCTACTTAGTGTCTAGGCCTAGATATGTATGCTTGTTAGTGTGTTTCTTTGAATTTGATTTCATTTTGGAACTAATGTAATACAAATGACCTCTCTTGAGTCAAATTCCTAGTCTACACCACCAAACCTTCTATTTATGATCAAGGAATCTAGTAAGGGTGGTTAGATCATGTGTTATAATAAGTAAGAAAACTTGGATAAAAACACACTAACATGAATAACACTTACTTGCCTAGATCATAGGGGTGGCTTAGTGAACAAACAACAAATGACAAAGTTTAACTAAAATGTAAAGAAATAAAAATTCCTTACCTTCCTTGAATGATCCAAATGATGTGCTCATTTGGATTGCTTGGCTTATACTTGCTTGATGTAGCTTGATGGCTTGGATTCTAATTTTGGCATTATAACATGATAACTTTAAGTCAAGCACCAAGTCCTGCATTATAACTTTACTATGCTCAATCTCTTTAAATGAATAGGTCTAGGCTTGTATTTATAGGATTAGAGACTAAATGCAACTCAAGGTGAGTTAAGGTGTAGTTAGATCTTGGAATGGGTTAAAATATAAATTTAGTGAGTTAATTAATCCTAGTAGAGTAAAAATGTGTCAAATGGTCATTATTAACAATGAATATGCATGTTTGAGATATTTTAGTATATCTGACAACTCACAAAAATGTAATTATGAATTCTTAAGATATTATCTGATATTTGAATTTGATTTTTTAGAATTGCATTAATTTCTCATGGTTAATTCAACTAGTCATTTAATTTGGTTTAACATGTTAATTAATTTTGATTAGGATTTTAAAATTTTCAAGATTTGATTTATGTGTGCATTTTCCCCATTTAATTGGTCTATAGGCCAAATTACATGTTGTAATGCCATGGAATTATTGGAGATGAATCTATGAGAGGTTTTTTTTGTTTATGGTAGGATACCCCAATTAGGGATGTCTCAATAGGATTCATAGCCTTGATAAGTGATGCATAAGAACATTTAGGATGTTTAATGATTCTTAGGATTGATTTTTAAAGGTTGGTAAGAATCGATCTAAAGTCTAGTATGAAGCCATTGGTGGCTAGTTTTAGGTGTCTACAATATATATATCATAAAATATTGCTATAACATCAAATCAACATGATCATAATGTAAACATTATATGATATAATTTACTCATAACAATGTAATCATGTAAATAAAACAACATACAACTATCTTATAATGGAATATGACTTAAAACTTAGTTAAATGATAATAAATCAATCTACCAACCATACTAATCCATAGATAATGGGGTAAATTTTCTTAGCAAGAAATCAAGATGTAACACATTGGTTGATTAGATGGAATGAAAAATTCCATGTCATTATCTATGTTGTATACATCCAACATCATATTATAAGTTACACACCATTTTCATGCCTTAATCCATCTATAGTGGTTGGTATTCATGAGTGGCCCGAAGCTACCTAATATACTCGAATGGCCAAAAACCTGACATTCTAAGTTAGAAATTTATAATTACATCATGTAGTTTTAATTTCATATGTATATAATACACATTGCTAGGAAATTATAGAGTCATATCCTACTTGAGTTCTTGATCCACCTATATGAGAGGTTTGTACACACCACCAGTCCAATCTAAGCTTTTCATAGGTCATGATCCACCAAGTAGGGGTGGGAAATTATGGAGTCAAAAACATATTAAGTTCTTGAGCCACCCACACATGAGGATTGAGCAAGCCATAAGCTTAGTCTAAGTTATTCACTGATTGATCACTATATATATGTACAAACATAAGCTGTTGCTAGGTTTATACATTAGTTTACATACTGAGTGAGGTGTATTCATTCCTTTCCTCTCTCTTATCCATTTACTCATTTTTTCTTAGTTTTACTTATTTAATCAATTTTACCTATATTTTTGATATATTTTAAGTAAGGACTAATTTATGCATGTTTCAATTTTAGGATACACGTTGGATCATGTTTCACATTACTCAAACCCATATTCATAGGATTCACCTCTTAGGTAAGTCCAACTACACATTTCCCCCCTTTATCCTAGTCATTTCTCTTTATTGTATTTCTAGAATAAAGGGATGAGGCAAATGCAATCACCTAAAAGTGGTATTCGAGTGCTAAGACTGATAATTGAGACTATTTATCCCTAGATTATCCCTATACCTATCCTAAATCCTATTTTCACACTTATCCAACCTTTATGTCAGCCACAAGCATCCCTAGTCATCCCTAAAGTAGTCTTAAACCCTCATTCTTGCATCTTAGCCCTTTGTGCCTAGTGTTCTTACACTTGGACACTAGCATCATAATAGGGAAAATAACACCACATAACATTAGTGTATTTATAATGGTGTTATTATCTTTTCTGTCCTCTTTTCATAAAAAATTATCTTTTAAAATCTTAATACTCCTAGGGTCGACCTAGACCACTTTTAACACATGCACAAACACAAGAACAATATATGACTTTTAGATTTCTAATCACTATATGGAAACTAGATGCTAATTACATATGAAAACTTAGAATAAGTTGTGCATAATTAAGGTTATCAATCCCTATTCTTCCCTAATTCTAAATACTACCATCTACAACATTCTTAATCTCAGATTACCTTAATTTCTAGTCTCAAGCACATTTAAAGCACTCAAGTCAACTATCATACTATATTCACTTGCACTTTTAATACCAATTAGGTGAGGAGAAATAAGTTTGGCTTGATCCTTCTTTAGAGTATTGGTATGTAGGAAACTCTCATCATAGTGGTGTGCTAAGGATGTCCAACCTACTCCAATAACAAACACACTTTTCAACTTGTATCAATTAGATGACCTAACAAAATGGATTATTAGGGTTTGATCACAAATTTAGTTGAAATAAGTAATATATAAGGTTTCAAAAATCATGCATGTAGGAAGAGACCTCATAGATCCAAACATATTTGCACTTAGAAGCTTAGGATAGTCTTTCATAGAGAACACTACCACCAAAGTAGGGACACTAACACCACATGTCCAATTAGGGTTCTACTATCCAATTAGGGTGCTAATATATAGGATGGTTTCTAACATCAAGATATTATTTGTGACACTCAGACTAGTCTCTACCTTAGTTTTCAACCTCCAAATCATCTGTCTCAACCATTTTCCAACTAAGTTCTTACTTGATTTAATTATTACTATTTTTAGAAAGGTTAAATTTAGTTTTATAACAAATCAGTGGCTATATTTATTGAATTTTATTACCCTAATTTAGTATACTCAGCGCTTTAACAACATAAGATTTACATACATCCAAGTCCTAAAAGATTAAAACACGTACATGAGAAGTTCATAAGGACATATTATATAATTTTATTCAGTACCCAATGATATTGATCCATCCCAACTCCAAGTGCTTGTAAGAAATTTAACCTCAATAAAACAAATCACTTTTGATCAGAGTGACATGTCATTGTCTAGTCATTTGCACAATAATCCCCTTTATATTGATGTAATCGTTCCCTGACATAAAGTCAAGAGGGTGATCATAGACAATGTCTTAGATTGAACATTGGTACACTCAAGTTGGTAAGACATTTGGGATAGTCATCTACATATTTTACTCATAATACTATCACAATCAAAAGGCATGACAATATGGAATAAGAATTAGCTAGCACCATCAATTTACTCATTGTTATTGGGCTTATCACCCATAACACCCTTTTACATGTCGTTGATTTATGAATATCATATAATCTAATCCATGGGAGTCTATGGATCTATGATATATGGATAGTCCTATCCACATTACATCTGTGTCTCAAGTTCCCACTTTTAGGTATGGAAGTCACCATTCTAGGAGATCTATAATCATATCAATATTACAAGAACCTAGACATGGAATATGGAACCAACTATTATCCCATCATTGAGTGTTACTGAAAAAGGACAAATGTGTGGTACCTAAACCTATCAAGTCTTATAACATTGATCCCAATATCCTTGCATCCACATCTAAAGGTCCCCTCATCTCAAAGTGTCATCTCATTTTACCATCAAGGATAAGGGTTTTGGAGAGTACCTAATCAATAATGATTTTCATATTTACAAACTCTCTAAGTTATATAAATCCCGATGTAGGCCCAATATGTAGTGGCATAGAAAAGTTGATTCTTATTAGGTGGGTCCCTTAGATTTTTCAAAGAATTCTCTTTAAGATCAAGAGCAGGTCAGTAGTTTGAGGGATTATTGGTTATATAGCGATGGATTTACTTCATGTTAGTATAATTCCAAAAACACTATTCATAAAAAATCATGGAACATTATGCTTATAAGGCAACGGATTAAGGTAAAAATAATAGGGAAATATTGAACCCATAACCTTGATAAAACAAAAATGAATTTGAGGTGTTGAATACAAACAACCTAGGGGTGACCCCTCAAATATCAAAAGGGATACAACTATGATTTATAATGATGATTATCTCAGTAGTAATTTAGAATCCTATTATAGTATCTATGATGAGATCATCATTAAAAAATTATTTGACATCAATTTTATCCTTACCATCAGCCTTGACTTCCATTACCTTGAACTCATTGACTGTGACCAAAATTATTGCATACCATTAGATGAATTCTAAAATGATGACATTGTTTTATCATTCTTGAGGCTTAGACATGGTTTCCTATTTGGGGACCATAAATGGGGATTCATGATCAATTTGGACCATGGTTCCTACTTTGGAGAGAAGGTGTATTTCCTTTGTCACAAAAATAAATAAAATAAAAAATTAATGTCCTCTAAGGAAAACCTCTTTGAGGCATTGTTGGACATTAGAAAAGTTTAAAACAAAGATGTGTTCATTGGTGAAAATATTTCTAAGGTGTTGATGGATGGAGAATTCCATTTTATCCATAAGGAAACAAATATTCCTATAAGCCCCCACATCATATTTGGCTCAAATCTCAGTCATGCAAAGTCCTCTTTGAAAAAATTATCTAGGATTTCTTGTAGACATTTAATGAGTGGTTGTTACTAAAAATGAATGATGCTAATTATTCTTACATGAGTGAGATTGACTACCCAATTAGGCCACAATCAAATGAAGAATTTCAATTCCCTTCAGTACCTATTTTTTTGGAGGACGGTTCTATATTGCTTGTGGAAGACACCATTGATGTCAACCTTGGTACTGAGGATGATCCATGCCTCATTAAGCTTGGTACCTCTCTCACTGAAGAAGAATGTGAGCTCATAATTTATATCCTCAAAGAATTCATTGATATATTTAAATTTTATTATTATAACATGCTTGGATTAGATCCTTCCTTGGTCACCCATCATCTTGTGATGCATATTGATGCTAAACTTATCAAGTAGAAATTGTAGAAGATGCACCCTTGTATTACTATTTTGGTCTAAAAAGAAATTGAAAAAATCTTAAAAGATAGATTCATTAGACCTATTGAATACACAAAGTGGATATCCAATATCATCCTAGTAGGCAAGAAAATTTAAGGCATTTACCACTATACATATTTCAGGGATATTAATAAAGCTTTTTCAGATGATTGTTTTCCATTTCCCAACATTGATATGATTTTAAACTCCATAATAGGATATGAGATGATATCACTTATGGATGTATTTATGGGTACAATCAAATCAATATATCACCTAAATATCAACATAAGACAATGTTTAACACTCTTTAGGGAGTGTTTTTTTATCATCTCATGCATTTTGGCCTTAAAATGGTAGCGAGTGATGACTATCATTTGTCATGACATGATGCATGACATTATGAAAGATTATGTATATATATAAATCTAAACGGAACCACTAGTGTTTGGTAGGGGGTACACAAGGTACTTAAACAAACAACTAGAAGGCTAGAAGGCTTAAGGCTTCTATGGGATATAAGAGATCTATAGTGGTTATCCATTTTATTGGCTTGTACCAAGATATAGATAGACTTGTAAACCAAGTTAAGGATGACACAATCAAGCACATAAATAATGGAAGTATTTCTATAGGGTATAACCATATTAAAACAAGTAGCTAAGACTAAAAAATTATTTTCATACAAATTATGGAAATGATAATGTTGAATAAAGAGAGATAACAAGTAATGTGCAAACTTAAAATCAAAGGCACTTTTAGGCCAAAAAAAAGACATTTTAGGAAGTAAAGACATTTTAAATCAAGGGTTAAATAGCATGCCTAATCTAGGTTTGAGATAACTCTTTACTTTCATCACTATTGTTTCCTAATAATGCAATTTTTTGGTTTGGTAATAGAATAATTTGTTTATGCAAATTGTATGGACAGTTTTGAGCATTTAAGATTCTATTATGTAATGAGAAATGTTTCCAATACAATAATGACATATAATGGAAGATATTTCAAGCAATGAAGATATTATTAACCACATACAAATGTAATAAACTTTTAAAAATATCCTAGATAATTCCTTAACAAGCTAAATCACTAAAATAATAAAACCCTAACATGTATACTACTATAAACAACTAATAATTTCACTTTGCATATCAAAGTACCCTCCTATCAAACTCAAAAGAAGTGTGTAGACTTTATAGCAAAAAATTATCCAAACTAGGAAGCAATAGAGGAAGAGAATTAGGCTGTGTGTGATCTAAGTCTAGACCAAGAGCTAAAAGCTATGGAAGAGGTGAAGGAGAATATGCGAACTGAGAGACAACCAATGCAAGGAGTAAAAGAACTAGTGAAATGGAGTCTTGAGGGATCTAGGAGCAACCCATAAGTTTAATTTACACTGTAGAGAATAATGTGAATCACTAAAATAAGCTATAGTATAGTAGGGCATCCCCTATCGTAATGATAGCTAAGTGTGCCAAGAAAGAACCAGATGAGATTCAATAAGGTAGTAAAACTTTGAGTGTGATGATCAAGTGGGAATATTAGAGAAAAAATACAAGAGAAAAAGGCTCAAATGAATGATAAAATGACATATATCTCAACCATAATATACCAAAAGGCTAATAACTAACCATTTTAAGTCGTTTAGGCCTAAACAAAGATATTTTTTACATGCTCTTCCCAGGTTGAGGCCTAGGCCATAAATTTTGTGAATGAAACATGTGACCTAAGCCATTGGTTTCCTCCCTAAACTGCATCTTGGGTTAAATGGCCACTTCAAGTGGTCAACAGGCTATGTGTGATCTAAGTCTAGACCAAGAGCTAAAAGCTATGGAAGAGGTGAAGGAGAATATGTGAACTGAGAGACAACCAATGCAAGGAGTAAAAGAACTAGTGAAATGGAGTCTTGAGGGATCTAGGAGCAACCCATAAGTTTAAGTAACACTGTAGAGAATAATGTGAATCACTAAAATAAGCTATATTATAGTAGGGCATCCCCTATCGTAATGATAGCTAAGTGTGCCAAGAAAGAACCAGATGAGATTCAATAAGGTAGTCAAGCTTTGAGTGTGATGATCAAGTGGGAATATTAGAGAAAAAATACAAGAGAAAAAGGCTCAAATGAATGATAAAATGACATATATCTCAACCATAATATACCAAAAGGCTAATAACTAACCATTTTAAGTCGTTTAGGCCTAAAAAAAGATATTTTTTACATGCTCTTCCCAGGTTGAGGCCTAGGCCATAAATTTTGTGAATGAAACATGTGACCTAAGCCATTGGTTTCCTCCCTAAACTGCATCTTGGGTTAAATGGCCACTTCAAGTGGTCAACAGGCTGTGTGTGATCTGAGTCTAGACCAAGAGCTAAAAGCTATGGAAGAGGTGAAGGAGAATCTATGAACTGAGAGAAAACCAATGCAAGGAGTAAAAGAACTAGTGAAATGGAGTCTTGAGGGATCTAGGAGCAACCCATAAGTTTAAGTAACACTGTAGAGAATAATGTGAATCACTAAAATAAGCTATAGTAAGTAGGGCATCCCCTATCATAATGATAGCTAAGTGTGCCAAGAAAGAACTAGATGAGATTCAATAAGGTAGCCGAGCTTTGAGTGTGATGATCAAGTGGGAATATTAGAGAAAAAATACAAGAGAAAAAGGCTCAAATGAATGATAAAATGACATATATCTCAACCATAATATACCAAAAGGCTAATAACTAACCATTTTAAGCCATTTAGGCCTAAACAAAGAGATTTTTTACATGCTCTTCCCAGGTTGAGGCCTAGGCCATAAATTTTGTGAATGAAACATGTGACCTAAGCCATTGGTTTCCTCCCTAAACTACATCTTGGGTTAAATGGCCACTTCAAGTGGTCAACAGTTCTCTAGAAGGGCCTTGAGAGGCATCTAGAGGGCCTATCAAGTGTATAAAAGGTTAAATATGTGATAAGGATATATGATGAAATAAAGGTTAAAATGAGTGGTAGATGCCTTGAAGTGTGATAACTAGGGTTGATAGTTTGCTCATGAGCTAATGTGTAATCATAGGGAGGAGTAGGGTCATGTGAAGTATGATTACATATGCCCCCTGAAGTACAAGTAGTTTGTGTTTGAATGAATAGGGAGTGTTGTATAGTATCTAGAAGCCACAAAAAAGCAAAGGAAAGAAGGAATTGAAAAGATAAAATAGAACATTACCTACACTTATCAAATAAGGATGGTGGTAGAAGAAGTTGATGGCACAATCCATAGGTGAGAGTGAAAATGCTACATAATCCAAAATCCAACTCTAGCTCTAGCTCTAACTCCTATGAAGAAGGGACATAAGTGAATCAAATCAAATCATATAATTCAGAATGACATTCACCAAGGCATTAAGCATAGTGTTTTCCCTATAAGGGATATGGGTGAACTGGATGTCCTCTAAGAAGGAGATAAAATAATGTGCCACCTCAAAGAGGGGGAGAAACTTAGAGTTAAGGATGGACCAAACTCTAATGAGTTGAGACATGGATAAGAGAGTCATAAAATAACTACACATATTACATGCCTAACTTATGGTCATCGATCAAGGTACCAATGATTGTGTGATACTCAATAATATTATTTGTCTTGTTGGTAAGGAAATAACTAGCTACAAAAGGATCATAGACCCATATATCATCAATAACCCAAGCCAAAATAGTAGGTCATGGGTTGCCTCGACTATCACCATCTATATGAATCACCACTGAGAGGTGTACCATGATGGGGTGGAGGATGCAATACTAGCAACTACAGAAAGGTAATCTCAAATCAAGGCAAGATAAGTAAGTTACGTGAGGGAGATAAATAATGAAATAAATTCACAACCAAAGTGGTTGACCAACACCAACCATGGTAAGAGGTAACAAGGGAAAGTGGGGGGAAGTTTAGAGAAGATGAAAACCAATTGGTAAGACCAGAGTAAGTCCTGAACCACCACAGCCAACTAATGACCCTACCTAAAACCATGGTGAAAAATAAAAAAAAGGAGTTAAAGGTAATCTCAAATCAAGGCAAGATCAGTAAGTTACATGAGGGAAATAAATAATGAAATAAATTCACAACCAAAGTGGTTGACCAACACCAACCATGGTAAGAGGTAACAAGGGAAAGTGGGGGGAAGTTTAGAGAAGATGAAAACCAGTTGGTAAGACCAGAGTAAGTTCTGAACCACCATAGCCAACTAATGACCCTACCTAAAACCATGGTGAAAAATAGAAAAAATGAGTTAGAATGAATCAACTATGGCAAAACAAAGAAACAACTAACTAAAAAATCATGGTAAGCAACTTTTATCTCTGGGTGCCCATGAGATGAGGTACATGCTCAGGGGTTAATAGGGACCTAGAAAGGGTATCAAGGACCAAAATGGGGCTAGATCAGGGCCAAAAAAGCCTTGAATTAAAAAATGGAGGATTTTAATGCACTCAAAATGAGCCAAAACCCTAAGACATAGGTTTCATGATCTAGAATATAAAAAGGGTAAAATACTAAAAAAGGGCCCACAAAAAGCAAGAAAAAGGGCTAAAAAGAGGAAAAAAGAGTGAAAAGTGAATCATTTCACACTTATTTTCACTTTGAGAGAGCCAAAGGGATCCCACTAGCCACTAAATCCCAAATGAAGCAAACGAGGACATAGAAACATGCCACAAATGCACAAGATGGTTTAGGTAAGTCTTCTAATCAATTTTTTTGCAAATTTTGTTCATTTATAGGGTTTGAGAGGCCCAAAAGCCATTTTTTCTAATTATAAATGATTTAGTGGATGAATTAGATAAAATAAGCAATAAAAATGATGGAGAGGCTGAGGGGGACACACTAAGAAAGATGGGAAGTCCCACCATGGTCCTAAGAGAGAGAAATAAGGAGCTCTAGTGATCCTTAAGGGGCTATGTCCCAAGTTGTGGCCTAGGACACTGCTAGGCCATGGCTTTGCCTAGAAAGTCATGACCTAGGGTAAATAGGCCCCAAAATAGGCCTTTAGGAGCTAAGAAGAACTCGATAAGGCCCAGAAAGGGCTAGAATAGGTTAGGAAGAGAAGGAAATAAGTAAATAGATTAAATAGTTTTTTTCTACATGATTTGCTCATTTCATGGCTAGGAACACTAATGCATTTTCTTGTTACTTGGTTATGCAGACACATGGAAGAGTTTAGCATACTAGAGGAGGGGGATCCTTCACAAGTGAGGGAGTAACCAACATAGAGAGATAGACCATGTGAGGTGACCAACTGGGAGAGAGTCCATCATGGTTGGCTAAGGAGACATGTTCTACTAGTAAAGGACTAGGATTACCTATGGAGTGTAAGACTTTGGAGATTGGTACATGTGCCTTTATTGCATTACTCCAAGGATTTGGTGAATGTGTTAGTGACCACATGGGTACCTGAGAGACATGTATTCTAGTTGGGGCCTAAGCTAGAGGCCATCTTAATAATTAAAGACATCTACCAGCTCTATGGGGTGAAGCTTATAGGGAGAGAGATAGAGATACTATAGGTGTAAGATATAATCATAGCTGAGTTCTACCTAGAGGGATCCCATCAAGATTAAAATAGACATAGAGTATAAATTATATAACTATCACCATGGGTACCACCATTATAGATAGTGATAACAAACACTATGATCAAGGGGCTCTACACCAACTAGAGTATGGGGAGACTACCACTATCCTGGATAGGAGTTATCAAATGAGAAGAGGGAGGACATAGATATGTGTGGGGATAGTATATCCTAGGTAGACTATACTAGCAGTTAGATCATATTTGACACATAGAGGTAGGAGGATTGACACAACCTAGCCTACTCATATCCTAGGCTTATGAGAGACTCTCATTGACATGATCAAGGACACCATGGGGAAGTGATGTATACCTTAAACTAGATGAGGGTACTGCATGGGCTACACATTTCATAGATATGGCTAGGCCCATATGGACCACCTTAGACTAGGATGTGGTGGGTATCTACCTCCATGATCCATATAGATATATGGTGTGGTTGGAGGATGCCAGGGTGGAGATCCATGTGGGATAGGAGGAGTTTCAAGGTCCATAGGGGCCATACCAACATCTAGATAGATATGATTTGGTGGTGAAGGAGAGAGGGGTACAATCCAGGCTCACTGGGGCTGAGCACAAAGGGTAGTCAAGATAGAGTGAGGGGGTGTGAAGATGAAAGTAATTTGAGCTAAATCTAATGAATAATGATCAAAACCTAAATTCAACCCTAATCTAGCATTAATATTTATAATGAAAATATAAACTATAGTGATTTGATCAAAATAAAGAGAAAATAGGTAGGGTAGGGAAAAAATAAGGATGTTTATGATCTTTAGTCCAAACATCATGAAAAATATTAAATTTCATCAAAGACATGCAATAAAACCAACATATGACATAAAATTACCAAAAAGCACATATCCTATCATATAGGAAGCAAATATATAAGGATATTTGAAATAATGCAAATAAGTAATAAAATTCACTTTACATATTTACTTCCACAATAAAATTGCATTTGCAAATCTTCAAAAAAATCAAGGAAAATGAAATGAATCTAGAATATTTTAGTCAACCTATCATAAGCTCAAATTAACAACTCTGCACTAACACATGCACATCTAGAATTCATAAAATCAATTGAAATCTAAACATCAAACTAGATACTTGAGGACCATAATAATAAACACAAAAAGAAATATGAGACAATATTTATAGAATTCCCTTGTTTGCATTACTTGCTCCAAAATTTACACAAAATTTTTTCTCTAAAAACTTCCTCTCTTTTAAAAATGACAATACCTCCTTTTATAGAAGACTTATGAGGTATGTCAGTTAACCACTATCAAATGATAATTAGCCTAGTGTCAAGGACAACTATCCTTCTACAACATTCTAGAATAAATGACACTTTATAAGTGGACTAACCTATAATCCATGTGCGTTACAAATTACACATGCTTTTAAAAAATAAAATATTCTTTCAAAATGATTTACATAGTTTCTATATAAGAGAATATTTTAAATCAACCCAGTTGACCTTGAGATACCCTTGAAGTTGAAACTTATTTTTTCTCTAATATATTCATTTCCTTGTCATGTTTCTCACCAATTAATTTGAGGTTAATAATTAGCTCTATGAATAGCTCCTCTTCTTACCCTACCAACTCTTTGAAGTCTTTATCAATGCTGTACAAAGCTTATTTAATGCTTCTAGCATTGCCTATCTTCTCTTCTGTAGATAAGATCATATCTAATATTCATTTATTATAATACCTAGTGATGCCTTGGATTTTATTCTTGACCTTTTAGATGAATTGAGTAGTAATATGTTTGAAATCTTCATTAGTTATCAAGCTAATAGGACTAAGGATGGTTGGATCCTTGATCAAGATCCCTACTACCTACACCATTATGTTATCTAACTATTTGAAGTCATTTGAAAGTCCCTCCATGGATTTGGACCATTTATTCATATCCTTGATCTTCTACATTAATATAATCATATCCATATTCAAATATGCTAAGATGACTATTTTGAGGTCAGGAATCTAGCCTTTTGTCAGTATATTGATCAAGTCTTTTACCTTATTATATGAACCATCCATTGATTAACTTGGTTTATAGAAATAGTAATATGTTTGCTCACCATATCTTGTTTAGACCTTATTTACTTTAAATAACCAAATGTTTCATAAATAAATACTTTAAATCTATCAACAATGTTCCCTAGAACTAATAAAATGGATTGCTCTTCTAGGTTCTTCTTCTCCTGATTTAGGCTTTTGATGACCACTTGCAACCTCTCTGCCTATGATTGTACTATCTCTAGAACATCCTATTCAAATATAGGATCTTTACCTAGCCTTTGTCCTTTCTTTTGAGTAAGTGTTTCAAAGGTTCAATCTTTTGATGCACAACCTCTTCACCACCTTCCATGATTGTTGTCTCAATCAATCTTTGAAAAATAGTAGTATCTAGATTGTATTTGACCCCAACTAAATATTGGCCTATATTTTTACTTGGTATCCTTATTTTTAGGTCAACTAATTGACTTGGATTAACCAATCTCTTTGCCTCTTCTTCTTGAAAATATAAGATCCATGTCTTCAAATCTTGTTGCATAGGGATGCCTGTAGTTTTTGCCATAGCCCACAGATGATAAGTAGGTAGCTTTTATAACCTTGGTTCATAAATGAACCAATCAATAATAGGTGGTCCATATATTATGTTCTCTTCACTAAAAAATTTGATGTTTTCCAAAGGCGGTGTGATGGTCACTTTAGGTTTCTTAGTTTTTGAGACCATGGAAGTCTCAACTTTCTTCTTGAGAATGCCTATAACTGCTAAGTCTAAAGATTTCTCTTTTCCCTTATCCTACTTAGTTTCCTCAACACTTGATTATTCTACATCTAAATCTATCTCATATGTCATAGATAACATCCTCAACGCATCTTCAACAACCTCATGAGGATATGGAGCTATTGTATAAACCACCTGTTGAGGCAACTCTTGCTCTATTATTCTAGAAGTTTCAAGAGTTGATGAACTAGAAGCAATTTCACCTAGCCTTTTCTATTAAGGCCTATGTTATACTTATATATCTATTGGTGGAAGCCTAGAAGAATCAACTTCTATCAAGTGATACTATCTTGGAACTAATTGCCATCTATCCTCTATCTTTTGATCTCTATTCAACCTAGATTCATGGTTTATGTTATGCTCTTTCAATCTTATAGTGACTTCATAATATGTGGATGCATTGGTGTTTATAAAATCAAATACACTAGGCTCATGATTATAAGGCACATTAAAAATACCTTTGATCCTTAGATGTTCCTTTAACCTATCATAGGGGTCCCATTGTCTATGATCATCAATATACAAGTTGAAGGATAATCTATGATTTGATGCAACCTTAATATGATCCCATTGTTTTAATATGGTCTTTCAAATTATCATGAGTAAACTGTGTATAAGTCCCTTCCTCTTAGTTTTACATATCCCATCTATCCCATTGAATAGCTGCTATACAACCTCTTATTTTACCAATTTGTTAGGTACATGAACTAGTAATTTGAGGGGATAACTTTAGGTTCCTTCGATTCTTATGGCTATGCAATCAAGATAAAGCCATATGTATCCTACTACTTCAATAAACTTATTAATTAAAGGGTTTAATCTCATCATAAGAATACCATCAATAGTTTGACTCAATGTAGGGTAAACATAATCATAGATAAACTGAATATGGTCTCTATACTTATATATATGAAATTTGGAATAGTATTGAGATACAGTCTGGGTACCATTAGGAGACCATTATCTCTAGTTTGGGATCTTGGTGGTAGCACACAGGGCATCCAATAGATAAGACATCATGTAAAATTTAATCCTCTTCTTATTTTTTATCCCATATATATATGTATGCTTAGGGAGATACTAATACTTTCATCTAATGGAGGAACCAACACTTCTTCAATGATGAAGTGTATCATAAGGATCCACATTGGTTTAACATGTGCTATATGTGCACATCCATACAACCTAATTAACATGGTCACGACCATCCTAATTCTAGGTATAAATTGACTCATTGGGATGTTCTTTATAGGATATATAATGACCTAATTACCTACTTCTAACCATTTAGCTAGGATATCAATCATGTTGAGCTTCTTAGCCCATGAATTAATGGAGGTTAGGTCAATATGGGGCTTAGGTAGCTTATAGTAAGACTCAATGGCAATTGGAGATATGTAAGCAATTTTCCTCAGACTATGTTCTAATCAACATGCCCTTGTCTATTTTAACTTCTTTGAAAATTAGACCAAGAACATTGATATAGTGAAGTACCTCTATTTTAACAGTAGCATAATGTAATCCAGTCATTTGAATGGCCATAATATCATCATAGAGTCTCTTTTTTAGGAGGATCTTCTCTTCTTATTTGGTTATAACTCCCTAGTTCTTAATAGTCTAGAACAACTTTGAGTAATTATTATCCCTTGTATTCAATGAATCAACTACAAACTCTATGTCTTTGAAAACTCAACCTTCTATGTCTGATGATAGATATAGCTCAACTTCTTGCTTTGAAATGTATCCATGGGTCATCATTGCTATAATTTTAATTGAATTATCATTTTACAAATGATAATCCAACATTATCAACTCAACGCAATGAATCTAGAGATAATTTAAGTCTTTTCATACATTTTAGGGCATTTTGGAGGTTTAAATAGAGCTTTAATGGTGACAAAAAAGTTAAACTTATGTGATTTGTTAACTTATACTGAATTGGATTTTGTATTTATACCTTTTACATGATTGGGTCTACAAGATCTTCCAATATGATGTGTATGCTTATGTGGCATCACCTTGTCATGCAACCTATGTATTTTTAAAATGTGACTGTTATCACCATGAACATGTGTCATCATCTCATTCCTCGTAAAGTTTGATCAAATTTTCTCCATTGATCTCCATCTATACTATTTGAATGTGGGCCATCAATCTTTGATCTAAATGATCAAATGGGTGCCAATGATCTTCTTAGGAGTATTTTAGCCTTGAATTTCATCACTACCATTGATATTTGATTTAGGCTTATGAGATTATGCCACTTGGTAGCATCATGTGCTCTCTATGTACCTTTAAAATAGTATCCATCACTTTAATGCTATTGCACCATGTGGTAGATTTTATTGAAATCTCAGTTTTTTGACTCCTTGAATTGATTCATACCATTGATCTTCATCTAAAATATTGAACATGTACCATTGATTTTGATCTGAGTGATTAAATGTGCACCATTGATGTGCTGAATGCATGATCAAACATAGAATGTCGATCTGTTCTTTATTCACGGTGATTGTGACACTTTTCACTATTGTATTCAATATCTAGATCTTTTAACATTTTGACTCTGAGATCCATGTTAGATCTTCATTACATAATCAAACACACTCTATTAGTCTTTGATGTTGACCTTTTGACTTAGGATATCATCCGTGTACCATTGATATTTCTTCTAAGCTTTTGAGATTTTACCACTTGGAAATTCTGCATGTTTTTTGTACTTGAAAATAGTGAAAGCAATGAAGTAAGTGTTTGAGATATATAAAGACTTAGGATAAAATTTAGACTAAGGTTTTAATGAATCAATAAATTCAATTAGAACTTAAGCTAGAATTAAACTAAGATTTAGTCAAAAATAAAGTGACCCATCGATAATGTAAATCCATTTAAATAAGAACCTAGGCTAAAGTATTTAGACTAAGGTTTGAATTGTCATTTAAACATGGATTTAATTAATCAAATAAAGATCAAATGTTAATCAAAAGAGTCAAATTGATGTTGGAGTATAAATATACGAACATATGTTCATTCTAATGGAGATCCATGGATCTTGCAACATGGAAACATATGAGCTAATTGTTATAAACATTAGATAAAATCAAATAAAGCCTATGTACAAACATGTTAATGTAATTTAGATCAAAACATGATATTCAATAATATATTTTGATCAAGTTGAATGTCTAATTCATAGCACAATTTGTAAAATTGAACAAGGGTCCTCATTTTTCAAAAATGGGGGTATGTTGATATCAACAAATGATGACTTATGGCAGAAACATTGTAAAATGTTAGAACTCAGATACTTTTGGTTTAAACTAATAACCAGACTAATCATTCCACATGATGAAGTACCATTATTAAGATCAATTCATGATTAAAACAAGTCTTACAATTGCATAGTTAGATTCAAACATAAAAAATTAGTCATGTTATGTGTGTGCTTTGATTCATTTACTGCTTGCCATGGGATTCCAAGAATAACTTCTAGATTTCATAGCATTAATCACTAACATAGTCTTGTAGCATAATTAGATATTCATTATAATTAATGATTTATTAAAAGGAAGGCTTGGGCATTTATCTAATACCATCTAAGTGTCTATAGCCTTGACCAAGATATCTTTGGCTCCACTATAGGCCTTGCTCCATTGTCAACTAGGTGTCCATAGCCTCAGTGGAGATTACCTGAATCACCTTTGCTCAAAAAACTTTTAAATTTTCAATAAGTATTTTATTTTTATATTTTTCAAATATATTTAGTTTTCCAACAAATGTTGGGAACCATAATTATCTAGGTTTTAGGATTTTTGTCAAATGTTTGATTTTTAGATAATCATCTTTGGTTATAAACTTCATTCCAAGTAATAATGTTTTTTAAGTGCTAACGTGAATTTGTTCTAATAATTCAAACTTTCACTCAAACAAATGCAATCCTTATTGTAATCAAACTTAGATCAAAATAAGGTTTAAGATTTTAAGGAACAATTAACCTATATATCAATCTTTACCAATTTATTACAAATATAACATCGAGCTCATAATTTCCAAAATCTATGATCAACCAATGTTTGAGAGTCATATCTACATTCTTGGCTTTTTGAAGTTCTTTTGAGCATATTAGATGAATTGGAGTTTGAAAACTTGTCTTTAAAAAGACTTATTAGAAACCAGAGAATAAAATAAAGAAAAAAACACACAATAAGCAAACAAACAAACAAATATTTAAAAACACTATATACAAACAAGGAACAATAATGAAACTAATATAAACCTACCTACACTACCTCTAACTAATCTTACAAGTTACTCCATAAAGACTTGAGGTGGAATAACAAAAGAGTAATGCTTGAGATATTGCCTAGTGGTTGGTAAAGTGAACTCTACTCCCTATAAGTCTTTGAGTTTAAAGGTGTTATTTCCTAATGTCTCAATAATTTGATAAGGCCCAATCCACAAAGGAGTGAATTTACCATGTTTTCCTTTTGGTTTAGATGCTTTGTCTAATAGGAGAACCAGGTCTCCCTGTCTAAACACCTTAATCTTTAAACATTATGTCAAACCATGTTTTGACAATGGTTTGATGTCTACTAAATTTGGAAAATGAATCTTCTCTTGTATCCTCCATTTGGATGATCTCAAGCAACCTAGAATTGACATATTCTTGATCTTCTTCTGTTTACTCCTATATAAACTTGTAAGTTGGAAATTTGAGAGTAATTGGAAATATTGGTTCTTGACCATATAAAAATAGAAATGGTGATGATTTTAGAGCTTGTTTCACTCTAGTTTTGTCTTCTCAAAGAGCATATTTAATAAATTTATGCCATGTTCTTGGTTGTTGAGCTATAGACTTCTTAATAGCTTTTAGTAAATTTTTGTTTGTTGACTCTAAGACTCCATTACCCTAGGGAAAATAATTTGCTGAAAAATTAAGAAATACATTTTTATCATAGGACCACTCATTCATATCTATAGATATAAATTCTGATCCATTATCATAGACCAATGATATTGGTGTCTTAAATCTAGTATAAATGTTCTCTGACAAGAACTTGATTACATATTTAGTTCTACATTGTTTTATTGCTATTGCCTCTATCCATCTTGTAAAATAATAAATAGTAGTAATAACATATTTATGTCTATGTGAATAATTAGGGTTAATAACCCACACAAAGTCCAAACCCCATTAAGTAAAAGGTTTATCAATTAACACTGGCTTCAATGGCATAGCTATTTTTGGTTCCTTGGTATTAAAAATCTGACATTGATGACATTCGCTAACATGCTTGTGTGCATCTTTAAAAATTATTGGCCAATAATATCCTACCCTCAAGATTTTGTAAGATATTGTTTTAATAGAGGGGTGTCCACTCCCAAGTTTCTCATGAGAAGTAATTAAGATTTTAACTGCCTTTTCCTTCAAAACACATCTCAAGTATATTCCTTCATAATTTTTCTTATAAAGTATCCCATCTTTAATCAACAAGTGAGCTAATTTGAGCCCAAAATCTCTTATTTGTTCTCTGATCATACCTACAAGACAAGAACCATTGATCATGAAAGATTGCATCATACCAGTCATTTGGTTAAAATTATTGTTGATCAACCTGTATGATATCCATTTTAGGATTATTATTAGCAATCACTTGAATTAATCCCTAACACCTCATTAATTTATGAGTTTTTATTTTGAGATCATACTCTTGGAGTATAGACATCCACTTACCTCTTCTCTTTCCTAATTCTTATTGACTTAACGTAAGCTTGGTAGCAGAGTTTGGTAATATAACATGCACTTTATTCCTAAGAATATAGTGTCTAAACTTTTTAACTTCCTTAACTAAAGAAAATGCTTATTTATCAATTAGAGAATAGTTTAAATAAAATTATTAAATTTTGTGCTCATAATTACAATTGGATGATCACATTTATCTAATTTATGAGTTAGAATAGCTGTTATAGTATGTTCAGAAGCAAAATAATAAAGATAAAAATCTTTTATAAAATCAAGACTTATTAGCATAGTTTCTTGTCCTATTGCTTCTTTAATATCCTTGAAGGATTTCTTCATTTATTCATTCCATTCGACCTTTGCATCCTTTTTTAACATGTCATTGAGTGGCTTCATAATCTCCACAAAACCATAAATGAATTTTCTTACAAATTAATCTTCTCAAAGAAAGACTTTAATTCTTTTCTACTATTTGGGGGTTCTATTTTAGATATAGCATTGATTCTATTTAGATTTATAGAAATCCCATCTTTAGTTATTAAATGTACTAACAATTTACCTTCAATTACACAAAATATGCTTTTATTGGGGTTAAGGGAGATTCCATACCTTCTACAATGTTCAAATACTTTTTGTAAATGCATTATGTGATATTATTTATTTTTGGAAAACATAGTCATATCATCCATATATATAATGATATATTGACCTATGAGACCTTGAAAGGCATGGTCCATAGCTCTTTGAAAGGTAACTCCTACATTGATGAGTCCAAAATGCATCCTATTCTAGGCAAAAGTGATCCATTTTATTGTGAATGTAGTCTTCATCCTATCTTCCATGTTAACAAGATCCTGATTATAACCTAAAAAACCATTTAGAAAAGACATCATGGCAGAACCACCAACAATTTGAATTACCTAGTCAAGGGAAGGTAAAGGATAATTATCCTTTTTAGAAGATTTGTTCAAGTTTATAAAGTCTATGCATAATCTAATCTCTCCATTTTTATTTCTAACTGGGACTAATTTAGTTACCTAGGTAGAATGTCTAACTGGAAAAACTATTTTTCCATCCAATAATTTCTTGACCTTGTTATAAATTAAAGATTCCAAAATAGGGTTAACTGGTCTTTACTTCTACCTGAATGGTTTACATGCTTATTTCAAGGGAATGGTATGGGTGATAACTCAAGGATAAACTATATTCAAGTCTTCATGAGACCATGCAATAACATCTTTGTATCTAGTCAGTAAGTCTCTATCCTTTCTAAAATATTAATTTATGTATGCTATACCAATGTTTACTAGCTGAAATTGACCTTGAGTTCCTATGTCAACTAAATTATAATCCTTCCCACTCACCTTGGAAACTTTAACAATTTTAGCTCGATTATCTTTGTCAAATAGTATTTCTAAGGCAATCATGCCTTTGGGAATCTTGTTGTCATTAAATTGTACTATCTTGTCATCAATTCTATTATCATTAAGAGAGGTCTCATAGACTTCATCAATAATATGAGACTTAAACACTCTTGAGTTATTCAATAATCCAGTGATATACTAATCATCATTAAACACTTACAAGTGATTGACATTTTCAAGTACAAAGGGATAAGGGATCAATTCAATATTAAGCCTTTAGGAACCTTGAGTTGGCATCAGGTTAGATGTAGTTGAAGCTATTCATAAAAAAACTAGTTTTCTTCTCTAGGCATTAAAATAATGTTTAAAATATCAAAATACTCAATCAAGTCGCATACTATAAACTTTTATTTTTTTAGATAAGACAATTTGCATTGATATTAACTTCTAACCTAATTGACTACTAGTTCAGAATCACCATATACTAGTAGTTTTTTAACCTTGTGTTTAATAAAAAATTATAATATTAAGATTAATGATTTGTATTCTACTAAATTATCAGTGCAAGGAAACTAAAGTTTGTAAGAAGAAACATATTCTTTTTTAATTGGATTGATTAAGACTACTCCTACTCTAGATCTAGATTTGCATCTAGCATCATTAACATATAATTTTCAAAGTCCAGGCATAGCATGAGAATATTTAGAGTCATATACTTGAGGAGTGTCAAGGGTATATACTCCTAAATCAAAATTAACCACGTTGAATTTTTCATTGACTACATTGTATTTAATGATCATGTGCTTCATCTTTGATTCTATTTTAATCCAAATTTGATTGAGAAATCCCCTCCATGGTGGCCACATGTGAGAATAATCAGTTGACATGTATCCATTCAAAGATTTGGTCCAATCTTTGTTGAGAAATGTCCCATAAGCATCTAGAATGTCCACCACTTAAATATCAATGAATTGATGCACTCTTGGTTTTGAAGCAAGTTGCATATGCACATTCAATAATACACTAATCACTTTAACTCGAGATTTATCTAATTAAGTCACTACTCTATCAAACTTAATTGGAGTTAAACCAAACTTCTCATAAATACCTTTTGGCATGATATTAGTAGAGGCACATGAATCTAACAAATAATTATGCAAGTTTTAACCAAAAACTCTAATTGTTAGTAAGAAAAGTGGAACCTCTACTTTATTATTATACATCACTACATTTACATATGAAGTTTTTTGTGATTTACCAAGTTTTTTGCTTAAAGATTCTAGCAATAAGTCTCTTTGTTTAGCTATTTAAGTCAATTCATGTCAAGTGATATTAGCTTTAATTTTATTCATATCCTCTACTATGTTGTATCCAATCCTAATAGAAGAACTAGATGATTCATCATTATTTCTAGTTTTACTTGCCTTTGGAGGTTCAAGATTGTTGTTTGCTTTGGGATCAAGAGGAGTATCAAAGTTGTTTGGTGGAGTAGAGCTTGTCATGGGTTGCTTTTTTTTATCTATTTCTCAATGGATAAGTCTTCTTTAGATACTATTGAAAAGCATGAATCTCCTCTGGAGTATCTTCAGGTTCATTCTCATCTTGGAATGGAAAATCAAGGGTCTCCACTATAAGAGTTGATTTAAAATATTTAGATGCCTTAGAAGAACCATATGTCCCTGCATCGTTATCTTTGTTAGGCATAACTTCAAATATGTCCAACTTGTCTTGAAAAGCTTCAATTCCATTACACAATTATATACAATCCAATTCACCATGATTTGAAGTGTTATGAACTCTACAATAATCAGCTAAAGATACATCACAAATGTTCATTTTAGGCATGTTATTATTTGTAGATGACTAATTGTTATTGTTATTATTACTCTTGTGAAACATGTTTGTAGGTCTGTTAAAACTCTGATAAGAATAATTTTTTTTAGAATTTTCCCCAGTATTACCCACTTGTTTTTGTAACTAAAGAAAATTAGTGCTCAATTTTTGAACCATTTTTAATATGGAGTCATTTTAATTCTTAGGTTTCTCTAAATTGTGAACTTGAGTACTAATAATAGTTTCTGGCACCATAACTCATTGATCTTGTCGATGATATCCACTTTTAGTGTTATTTAGGAATCCTAGGTTATGATCGGGATGAGCATGACTCAAAGGCAACTAGTTTAAAGCTCAAGTTTGATTCAAAATAGTCATTTTTTGATTAGAATTTGGGATGATATTTAATTTAAAAAAAATAGGATTGATGTTAGGAATAACATATGCTAAATATATTTGGGGTTGCATTTGATCTCTAATTTTCATAGCTTCAACATAGGCCAAGGCTAATGTATTTATGACTCCAACAGATCTTTTTAGGATTACATAAGTCATTGGATCTAAAATATCTTTATAAATATCTAAAGCTAAAGCTTCATCAATCATATAGGGAGATATAGTTATGCTAAACATATTTTAGAATATATCATTGAAAGCTCTAATGGTTTCACTTGAATCTCTTTTCACCGTAGTGAATTGTTGACACAAGGACTGATGACCTTTTCCAAAATGATCAATGAAATAACTATTGAAATCATTCAAATTGGTAATATAATTCTTAAGAAGATTAAGAAACTAATCATATGTTTCATCTCTAAAAGTAAAACAAAACAATCTACAAGCAACATCTTCATAGACCACATTTAACAATCTTAAAGTAGCCTTAAAAGACTTGATATGTTCTTCAACAATAACCACACCTTTAGGAATGAAAGAAAGTAAATATTTCTCAAGATTCCTAGGTAAGTCATGTACCTAACCAAACACATTGATAACATATATAGCTAACCAAGCCATACCTTGATGATGATTGAATGTAGTGACAAAAAAAGGTGAATTAGTTTGAGATTTAGAAATTATATGCTTACATTTATTCATTCTTATTTTCCTATGAAGTTATAAAAAAAGAAGAGGTAACCTTATCTTAGACCTTGACCTAGTTCTTATTCATGATAGTTCCAACTTGTAAACTCTGAATCTTGTTTAAAATACAATATATAAACTCTATCTTTGTAAAGACAAATGATATTTAAGAAAATTTTAAGTAACCTTTGCAAATAATAGTTTAATTATTACAAATCTTGAGTAAAATTTATAAATAACAATTTAATTCTTTAAAAGAATGACTATATTTAATTGAATTAGCTTAAATATACCTTTAAACTTGTGAATATTAATTATCTTTACACAAAATTACTATCACTAACCTTGACCATGTCGGATTCACAAAGCTTAAACAATATTTGCAACAATTTTACATAAATCTTCAAAGAATCACTATTTTAGCTAAATAAGCCTAAAAGCTGATCTAAAACCATGAATATTAGTGATCTTTACACAATTGAGCTAAGAAAAACATAAATCTACAAAAGATCAACTAATCTTTGAACAAAATTCACTAAAATTAGCTAAGATACTTTAAATTCATAAAGCTTTAACTTAATGCCCTCATTCTAGTGTTAATTTTGCTTGTCAATGCATGCAGTTATATTGTAGGATTTATATAATGTTAAAAACACTTATTATTTATAGATTCAAATAATCTATTACATGAGTTACTGGTTTTGATATTCTTGATATCTATGGTGTAGTAACAACCAAGCTATATAACTATTTCACAAAATGAATATGTAAATGATTGTTGGGAGCAACCATGGTCTTAAATCTTGTTTGTGAAGATGAAAGTAATTTGAGATAATTCTAATGAATAATGATCAAAACCTAAATTCTAAACCCTAATCTAGCATGAATATTTATAATGAAAAGCTAAACTATAATGATTTGATTAAAAAAAGAGAAAATAGGTAGGGTAGGGCAAAAATAAAGATGTTTCTAATCTTTAATCCAGACATCATGAAAAAGCTTAAATTTCATCAAAGACATGTAATCAAACCAACATATGGCATGAAATTACCAAAAGCACAGATCTTATGATATACCAAACAAATGTCTAAGGCTATTTGAAACAATGCAAATAAGAAATAAAATTCACTTTAAATATTTACTTCCACAAGAAAATTGCATTTGCACATCTTCAAGAAAAGCATGGAAAATGAAATGAATCTAAAATCTTTCAGTCAACCTAGCATAAAATCAAATTAATAACTCTACATTAACATATGCACATCTAGAATTCATAAAACTGATTCAAATTTGAACATCAAACTAGATACTTGAGGAAGCAACCATACTTTCAAACACATAAACAAATACAAGACAATCTTTGTAGAATTCCCTTTCTTGTATTACTTGCTCCAAAATTTACACAAAAGTTTTTCTCTAAAAAATTTCTCTCTCTTTTACAAATTATAATACCTCCTTTTATAGAAGACTTATGAGGTATGTTGGTTAATCACTATCAAATGATAATTAGCCAAGTGTCAAGGATAGTTGTCCTTCTACAACATTCTAGAATCAATGACACTTTACAAGTGGAATAACCTATAAACCATATGAATTATAAATTGCACATGCTTTTAAAAAATAGAATATTCTTTCAAAATTATTTACATAGTTTCTATACAAGAGAATATTTAAAGTCAATTTAGTTGACCTTGAGATGCCCTTGAAGTTATAACTTGTTGTTTTTGCTCCAGGATATTTATTGCTTTGTCATGTTGCTCACCAATTAATTTAAGGTTGATAATTATCTCCATGAATAGATCCTCTTCTATCCCTACCAAATCTTTGAATTCTTTATCAACTATGTAAAAATATTGTTACATCTTGATTCCTCACCAGATAAATTTACTAGATTATCTGTAGATATATGCAGTTAACAAATTTGGATTTGGATATATTTATGATTAAGCTTGAGATTTATGCTATTTAAATTTAATATAATGTTTCATAGTTATATGTAAATACATGATTTCTTATCATGAACTTGTTTATGTACGCATTTACATTTTAAGCATATTAATGTATTGATTTAATTATATATTGTTACTTATGATTATCATGTGAAATGATCTAATGACTTGTGTGTTGTGAGGTGAATGAAAAATAAATTATTTCCTCAAGTGTATTAGAAGAAGATCATCATCAAAGAGGATGTTGTAGATGGAGATATTATAGGTCGACAGAGAGCTGACAAAACCCTGCACACACACATAGTAGTTAGTCATGGTAGAAATGCATTTAATTAATTATTGTGTGTTTATTTCTTGCCTAAAATATCATTTTATATGGCTTTCTAGTATAGGTAAATTTCATACCATTAATATACATAAAGACAAAAATTTAAAATATGGAATATTTATGATTTTGGAAATTGCCATTAAATTACTTAGAGATATTTAAATGTTAAATTGGGGCATAATGGGGTAAGAATTATTTGGGTTCAGAGTACCAAATATGTTTGTCTAAAATTCTATATTATTTTGAAAGCTAACTAAATAATTATTTTTCATGAAATAAAATAAAAAGCAAAACTAGAGATTAAATATAAAAAAAGAAGAGAACAAGAATTAAATATATATTTAAACAAAAAAAAGATAAAACAAAAACAAAAATAAAAATTTGGAAAAGAATTGGCATTTATTTTCTATTTAAGAGAAGTAATGGAAGAGAATATATACAACTTATGCATTGGAGAGTTTTTGGATACATGGTATGAAATTTGGAAAAAAAGAGGCATGGGCAGGAAGTGGCATGCTAGCAAGGCTTGGCTATTAAATTATCAAGGTATGTGGTGTCTTGAATATTGAAGTTTATTAAGTAATCTGTGAGTAATACAATGAAATTATATGATACTGAGTTTATTATTGTTATATATTTTGGATCTGAGTATTGAGTATGAGTATTGGTCCTATATTCATGAGCGATATGTATCATATAAATTATAATGTTTGAAATATACAAAAATATAAATATGCAAACATATAGAAATAGTGATTTAATTATATAGTGTTATATTGCAAAGATTTGGAGATAAAACTCATAGATGTATAGTAGCACTATATATTCTAAGATTTATTTTACACTATAAAAATGCTATACACATACACACACACACAACACACACACACACAAAGTGATTAGTGAATAGTGTTATATATAACACTATATATTTTTTTATATAACATTATTAATTAGTAGTAGCGCTATGTTTTATTGAGGTATCATACAATTATATAGTAAAATAATATTTGTCTCTAAATTCATAATTGCTTTACATATAAAATCCATATACCCATATGATACTTTGATTATTGACTTTTTACTAGAAATACATGAGTTTGGTTATATAAATAAGTCCATTAGCATTTGGAAAAAAATAAGTAATCATGGTATGGTTTAGATGCCTGGTGATTACAATAAGGTCAATTTATTAATAAGTCACTGCATATCTATAAGCTTATGTGGAATCCTTGGAGACAATATTCAACCAATTAATACTTTGGCGTCGACTTATTCTTACTATCTCAATGCATTTTAAATCAATCATCTATACATTTCACATGTGGCATCAAATTGTTATTCCTTATCAGTCAGTTTTGTATTTTAATCCATTATTAAAACCATACTCATTACTTTTAAATGATGATTGATTTATTTTACCTTGGCATCAAACTATTAGATCTGGTTAGGTCACCCTAAATAATATCTCTATCTTAACATATTTATCAAAAATATAGTCCTCTGTGGATAAATTTATAGCACCATTTATATGATGATCTATTTTTTAGATGGATAATTAAATACTTGGCATCCATCTATAGTTTCTAGCCAGATTGGTGTAATTATTAAAAATTAATTATGGCTGAAGTGTCAAACCAATAAATAATAAAAAAATTTATATAGGGCATCGATTATTTTTTCTTGGGAATAGGGAGTTGAGTTTGTGAATGGTTTATATTTGGTTTCCATGTTTAATCCATATAGCATGAATTCTATAGTGATTTCTAATTATATCCTATAGCTTCGATTTATGTCCTTATAAAATAATAAATATTCTGAGGAAATTATGAATACATGCATAGGTTATTTGGTTTTCTATAAAATAATTTGAGAAAGGTTTTTACTTGATATATATATTCTAATTTCATGATGCATAACACAAGATTAAATTTTTATATTCTTTTATTTTTATTATGCCTAGAAATTATTATATTCTTAAATATATAAAATCAGATTATAATATTATTATAATCTTAAATGAACATAAAATATTTAGCTATAAAATGTAGTTGAATTAAAATTAAAATGTTGTACCTCATATATAGGCATCAGGTTTTTCCAATAGATACATCTTAGAAGAAGTTTTAAATGTTCATATTTTATAGTAAAACTTGAAAAAGGTTCATAAACTCAATTTGTGTAAGGAATAAAATCTGGGTTTTAGTATAAACTTTTAAGTCTATAAGATTTAGACTTTTGTTATAGTAACTTTGGGGTTATATTGCCTGGTGAGCATGAACCTATAATTAGTAACTATAGTGTGATAATATCGTTGATTAGGTAAATTCAAGCTATCTCTTTGTGGGATAAAACTAGTGGAACTTCTGAACTCCTTAAAACATGATACCCATCATATGGAATTTGACATTGAGTTACATGTTTATGACTATTAACATAATTATGAGAATTGGGGTAGATTTATTAAGTTAATATTATCATAATAAATATTAATTTAAAACTAAATAATTCAATAAAATAATTTAGCAAATGATTTGATATAAACTATCCAA
Organism: Torreya grandis; assembly: GCA_037957365.1. Lineage (NCBI taxonomy): Eukaryota > Viridiplantae > Streptophyta > Pinopsida > Cupressales > Taxaceae > Torreya > Torreya grandis. The sequence goes on along the minus strand of JARHVA010002579.1, from coordinate 1,019,374 downwards.
AAATAAACTGAATGATAAAATGGACATCTTGTGTTTTTGAGAAAAATAATGTTCTAGGAATGAATGTGTTCTATTTATTTATGAGTTGATTTTATGCTTTGTAGTTATGATTAAAACACTAAACCATGATTTAAAAGTTACATATCATTAAAATACCTACATGTGGTGCACGTTAGGATGTGCAAGTACTAGTATATAGGGATTATACCTCTAATTTGTTAGATGATTTAAATAAGTCATTAAGCTTCATAGGAATCAATACTACAACCCTTGGAATAATCTCCTAGAAGCAAAAGAGTCAATAGGATAATGGGTTATCTGAGTCACTATTAATAATGTGAGTGATTGTTAGTCATATGTATTTAGTATGGGATACTTGTGTGAATTACATATTATGAGTGTGTTAAATGTATAGTTATACTTAGTGTATAATGGTGTATCATGATGCATGTTTTTATATTGAGATAACTTGGTAAGATTGTATGCAAAATTTACTTGGGTGGTATAATACTTTACTGTTTACCTGTTATTTACATGGACTAGTTTAGTCTTAAAATTCATATGTTTGGTTTATGTGTTGTTATGTAATTGGGAACCTATGATAGTATGGGATATCATAAGGTACTACAATATAAAAGTATGTTGTACCCAGAAGGTACTTACTATAGTTATTATACATAACTAATATATATATATATATATATATATATATATATATATATATATATATATATATATATATATATATATATATATATATATTAGTTATTAATGTGGATAACATGTGGTTTTATAACTGGTATATTTGTGTGTGCATGCATGAAAAATATGACAATTTAACAAATTCTATGTTTATATGTTATTGTTTTTTGTGGGAATGATGATTTTATTTGCTATATATAATTACTTGTATAATGCTTATATTTTTGTGTATCTAAGACTACTTCATAAGATTGATGGTAGAAAATTAGTAGTTAAGTCTTAGTACATTGGACTGTGGTAATATGGATTGCCATAGGGTGTAGATAACTGAAAACCAATTATATTTTTTGAATTGTATAGTTAAATTATATGTTTACCTGGGTGGTATATTTTTAATCATTATTTCTAGTATGGGATAGAATATATTGAAAGATTCATGCATATGTTAGACTGATTTAATGTATGCTATTATTACTCCTATGTATAACATGTCATAGTAGGATGTAATATGATGAATCCTATGGTTTAATTTGTATTTTACCAATCTACATTGCTAATGTGGAGTAAGGAGTGAGATGGAATTCACTAGCTTATTGACATTGCAATGTTTGATGAAGGTGGTCCTATCAAGTGGTGTGTATAAACTTGATTGATCTAGATGATTATATATACTTTATCTATAAGACTCTGGGTCCAAGTATGTTTAGTGAGACATTATAATTTCATGAGTATGGTTTACATGTATGTGTGATATATTTTAATAGATCAAGTTTTCTATGATACACTACATGTTTAGTTAGTTAGAAATCATACAACACACGGGTACTAGCTTGTCTCTATGGATTCCCACACCGTCACTATCTACTCATCTATGAAAGGAGGGTTATATCCTAATGGAATTATGTGGGGGAATGTTAGTCCATGGTTGGTGTTAAAAATTTCTTGGATCATGCTCTCCCTACCCACAATAGTACTACTATTGAGATAAACACTTGAGATTGCCATAGATATTGGAGAGTCTGGGGAATTCATGCTCTGGGGATCTAAGTATCAAAATTATGTACATTGTATTAGATTTAATATTATTATTGAGTAATATCATGAATAATTATAATTACTTATTATTATATATTAACAATGGTGATTGTATATTTATATCTACCATGGTAGAGTTACTACATTGCTTTTTATATCCATTTTATGAAACATTGTCATGCCATTATAGATCTATGACATAAGATGTAATGTGTACTTGATATTATCATTAGAGTATTGTTTTGATCACTATTAGACCCTCAAGATGTAGTCTTCTTGTATATATGTGATTTATTTTATTTTTTTACATATTTTTATGTCTAATCCAGAAGGGTTGTTATAAGGATTCGTTAATGCTTCTAGCATTACCTATCTTCTCTTCTACTGATAATATCATATTCAATATTTTTTTATTATCTACTCCAATGGTGACTTGGATTTAATTATTCACATCTTGGATGAATTGGGTATCACTATGTTGGAACTCTTCATTAGTTATCAAGCCAATAGGATTGAGGATGGTTAGATCCTTGATCAAGCTCCCTAATACTTGCACCATTATGTTCTCTAACTATTTTAAGTCATTTAAAAGTCCCTCCATATATTTTGATAATTTATTCATATCATTGATCTTATCCATTAAGATAATAATATCCATATTCAAATGTGCTAGGCTAACTATTTTAAACTCAAGAATTCGGCCTTCTATTAGTATATTGATCAAATCTTTTACCTTATTGAATGAATTTTACCATTTATTAAATTGGTTCATAGCCATATTTCTATATTTTCTCACCATATATTTTTTAGACCTTATTAAATTCAAAGAACCAAATGTTTCATAAATAACTACTTAAAATCTATCAACAATGATCCCTAGAACTGATAAAATGGATCACTCTTCCAAGTTCTTCTCCTACTTTAGGCCTTTGATGACAACTTGTAACCTCTCTATTTGAGATTGTGATAACTTTGGAACATCCTATTCAAATATATCATCTTCATCTATCATTTTTATTTCTTTTGAGTTAAATGATTCAAAGGTTCAATCTTTTGATGCATAACCTCTTCACCACCTTACATGATTGCTGTCTCGGTCACTCTTTGTAAAATAGTAGTATTTAGATCATATCTAACCCAAATAAAGATTGGCCTATATTCTTACTTGTTATCATTTTTTGTAGGTAAATTGAATAATTTGGAGTAACCAATCTCTTTGCCTCTTATTCTTGAAAATCTAAGATCCATGCCTTCAACTCTTGTTGCATAGGGATGCCTGTAGTTTTTACCATATCCCATGGATGATAAGTAGGTAGCTTTTCTAACCTTTGTTCATAAATGAACCATTAAATAATAGGTGGTCCATATATTACATTCTCTTCACTAAATAATTTGATGTTTTTCAAAGGTGGTGTAATGGTCACTTTAGGTTTCTTAGCTTTTGAGACCATGGTAGTCTCAACTTTCCTCTTGAGAACGTCAATAGATACTAAGTCTAAATACTTCTATTTTCCCTTATCCTACTTAGTTTCCTCAACACTTTCTTCTTATTCATCTTAATCTATATCATATTTCATAGATATAATCCTTAATTTATCTTTAATAGACTCATGAGGATCTAGAGCTATCATATTAACCTTGTATTGAGGCAACTCTTGATCTACTATTTTGGAAGTTTTAGGAGATGATGAACTAGAAGCATTTTCACCTAGCCTTATCTCTTCAAGCCTATGTTATGCTTAGATATTTATTGGTGGAATACTATAAGAATAAACATCTCTCAAGTGATTCCATCTTAGACCTAATTTCCATCTATCCTCCATCTTTTGATCTCTATTCAACCTAGATTCAGGCTTTATGTTATACTCTTTCAATCTTCTAGTGACTTCATAATATGTGGATGCCTTAGTGTATATAAAATCAAATGCACTAGAAATGATCATGCTCATAAGGAACATTCAAAATACCTTTTATCCTTAGATGTTCCTTTACCCTACCATAGGGGTCCCATTGTCTATGCTCATTAATATGCATGTTTAAGGATAGTCTATGCTTTGATGCAACTTTAATATGATCCCATTGTCTGAAGATGGTCTTGCTAATTTTTATGGGAAAACTATGTAAAAGTCCCTTCTTCTTAGTTTTACATATCCCATTTATCCCATTGAAGAACTGATATGCAAACTCTTGTTTTACCAATTTATTAGATACATGAATTGGAAATTTGAGGGGAGCACTTTGGGTTCCTTCAATTCTTATGACTGTGTAATCAAGATAAATCCATATTCATCCTATTACTTCAATAGAATTCTTTATTAAAGGGATTAATCTCATCATAGGAATACCATCAATAACTTGTTTCAATGTAAGGTAAACATAATCATTGATAAACTGAATATGGTCTCTATATTTATAGATATGCAATTTTAAATAGTATTGAGATATAGTCTAGGTACCACTAGTAGACTATTCTCTCTAGTTTGGTATCTTGGTGTTAGAACATAGGGAATTCAATAGATATGACATCATTAAAATTTAGTCCTCTTCTTATTCTTGATCCCATATATTTGTATTCTTAGGGAGATACTGATAATTTCATCTAATGGAGGAACCAACACTTTTTCAATGATGAAGTGTAAAATAGAACCCACATTGGTTTAACATGTACTATATGTGCACATCCATACAACCTATTTAACATAGTCATAACCATCCTAACTCCAGGTCTAAATTGACTCACTAGGATGTTCTTTGTAGGATCTATAATGAATTAATTACCTAATTCTAATCATTTAGCTAGGATATTCATCATGTTGTACTTTTTAGCCCCTGAATTAATGGAGGTTAAGTCAATCTGGGGCTTATGTAGCCTATATTAAGACTCAAAGGCAATTGGGGATATGTAAGCAATTTTCCTTAGACTATGTTCATTAATCAACATACTCTTGTCTATTTTAGCTTGTTTAAAAATTAGACCAAGAACATCGATACAATGAATTACCTCTACGACATAATGTAGTCCAATCATTTGAATGGCCACAATATCATCGTAGTATCTCTTTTTTGAGAGGATCTTCTCTTTTTCTTTCATTATAACTCCTTGGTTCTCAATATTCTAGAACAAATTTGAGCAATTAATATCTGATATGTTCAATGAAGTAGCTACAATCTCTGTGTCTTTGAAAACTTAACCTTCTACATTTGATGATAGATATATCCCAACTGCTTGCTTTGAAATGTACCCATGGGTCACAATTACTATAATTTTAATTTAATTATCCTTTTGTAAATAATAATCTAACTTTTTTGGCTCAACATAATGAATCCAGAGATAATTTAGGCCTTTTTATATGTTTTAGGGTTTTTTGGAGGTTTAAACAGAGATTTAATGGTGGTAAATAAGTTCAAAATATGTGCTTTGGTGACTTATATTGAATTGGATCTCATATTTATACCTTTTTCATGCTTGGGTCCACAAGATCATATAATATGACATGTATGCTTATGTGGCATTGACTTGTCACGTAGATTATTTATTTTTAAAATGTGATCATTATTGCTATGGATATATGTCATCATCTCATGCCTCTTGAATCTTGATCAAATTTACTCCATTGATCTCCATCTATACTATTTGAATATGGGCCATCGATCTATGATTTAAATGATCAAACATGCACCATTGATCTCCTTGGGAGTATTCTATCCTTGAATTTCATCATGGCCATTGATGTTTAATCTAGGCTTATGAGATTATGCCACTTGATAGCATCACATGCTATCTCTGTACCTTGCAAAAAATCTTTATTACTTTAATGCTCTTGCACCACATGGTAGATTTTCTTATAATCTAGGCTCTTTGACTCCTTGACTCATTTTGTACCATTGATATTCATCCACAAGATTGAACATATACAATTGATTTTGATCTAAGTGATTAAACATGCACTGTTAATGTGATGAATTCACGATCAAATAGGGACTCTTGATTTGTTCTTTATTCATGATGATTGTGATACTTGTTACTATTTCAATCAATCTCTATATATTTTGACATGTTGATTTCAAACTCACCATTATATCTTCATTTCATGATCTAAGGTGATCTATTGATCTTTGATCTTAACCTTTTGACTTTGGAGGTCATCTATGTACCATTGATATTTCTTTTGAGATTCTAAGATTTTGCCACTTGGCAATGCTGCATGTTTTTTTATACCTACAAATAGTAAAAATAATGAAGTAAGGGGTAGAGATATAAAAAGACTTAGGATAAAATTTAGACTAAGGTTTTAATGAATTAATTAATTCAATTGAACTTTAACTAGAATTAAACTAAGACTTAGTCAAAAATAAAGTGGCCCATCAATAATGTAAATCCATTTTAATAAGAACCTATGCTAAAGTCTTTAGACTAAGGTTTTAATTATCATTTAAACATGGATTTAATTAATTGAATAAAGACCAAAGGTTAATCAAAAGGGTCAAATTGATGTTGGAGTATAAATCTATGAACACTTGTTCATTCTAATGGAGATCCATGGATCCTAGAACATGGAAATATATGAGCCCAATGTTAACAACATTAGATAAAATCAAATAAATATTATGTACTAGCATGTCAATTTAAGTTAGATCAAAACATGATATTCAATAACGCATTTTGATCAAGTTGAATGTCTAATTCATAGCACAATTTGAAAAATTGAACAAGGGTCCTCATTTTTTAGAAATGGGGATATGTTGATATCAACAGGGGGTAATGGTAGAGAGATCACCACCACCAAGAAGAGCATAACCTACTGGAGGACCATAGAGGCCATCAACATGACCAGGTAAGAAAAATGTATTTTATAGATAAAACTTTATATTTTGTACTCATCCTTTAGCGAGAGCTGATATGTGACTAACATATGTGCTCTCTCTATGTGTGCAAGAGATAATCCTAACTAGATTGGACCCTAGGTGGACCTACTATTGAGGGAGATATTCTATGATGTGGTGGTAACATCACTAATGGAGAGGGTTCTACATCTACCAGCAAGGGTAGAGCCACATACTCACTTCTATAAGGTGGGTACATGAGCCTCACTCAAGCTGACAAGGGCACACCACTAGATATAATGGCTAGAGGTAGAGTCAACATGACGTGAGGTAACTATGACATGACATAAGATAGCTACAACATAAGCTAAGGAATAACTAGATAGATCAGAGTCCAAGATTGATTAGATGTAGGCTAAGCTAGCCCAAGAGTAGACTAGAGGAGTAGAGGAACTGCTATCACCAAAATTTTCACCCTTGAAGAAGTTGTTCAAGATTCTTCCATATTTGGGCAACATGGGAACATTTCCAGGTATGTGGGTGTACCTATATTGAAATTAAGCCTCTAGATTTAAGGGCTAGCTCCCTGAATCTATCTTGAAATGCTCTTATATATACCAACTGATTACTTAAGGGAAAAAGATTTAGAGAATACAAAAATTAAACCTACTATAAAGGAGGTGATGCATCAAATGTTCAAAGATCCACTCTCAAGATTGAACTCACTAACACACTAACAAGCTATGAATAGAAGTAATGCAATGTTTGTAATGGTTTCCAAGCAATAATGTTTCACCTAAAGGTTAATTTTATGGACTTAGGTTGGAGGGAAATGAGAGTAAGGATTGATTGGAAGCACTTATAGTTAACTATCCACTCTATACCTAAGACATCAACCTTTAGACACATTAGATGACATACAAGAAAAGTTTATTAGCACTTAGGTTAAACTTGGACCTGCAAAGGGAAGATGATAACCAATTTTGCATATCAAACAAATATAAACACTAAACACAAATTAGTAAAATACTATAAAATTCTCTATTCATTACTCTAAGAGATGTCAAATACAATTTTTGGTAGAGTCTAGTCATACTAGCCTGAGGGATAGCCAACAATAGCTCAAAAGCTATATTTATATGAGAAAGGGACTGTAGAGAGAGAGAATTTGGTAATCAAAGAGGAATCAAAGAGATCAAATCCATTTGAACCATAGTTATAACTAATTCTATAAATTATTCTCATTTAGAACTTTTGATTGATCCAGGTCATTGCAACTAGTTGCATAGTTATATTATTCCCTTGTTGATACCCCCTGATGGTTAAAATAGTGGGATCAAGTTTTTATGAGATGGATCTTAGCATCAATGTAGTTACAACCATCAAATAAATTTGTTATAGCTTTATCCTAGTGCTAACTACTCTTCACTAGTTTGTCATGGCATGAAAAAGTGGAGAGAAGGGTCCTTTTCATGTAGTTGGTCTTGGAGATGGAACTATTAGGGTCTACGTGTATGCCATCATGGCATACTTTGAAATGTTAGATATTTATCCAAATTAGATCATGATAAAACTCATTCCCATGTTGATAGGTCCATTATAGATGGAAAACCAGTCTTAGACTATTGGTTTTATGTTAGTCATTATATTGATGTAGGCCTATAGACTATATAACCCCCTTTATTGATCTAAATAGGTCCAAATAGACCCATTCTATCTTCACAAAAATCAAGAGTCACCATACACATAGGTCCTTCTTTGAAAAATGGTGAACATAGTCATAACACAACACTACACTATAATCCTCAAATCTTTGAACTAGAGGCCCATATTAAACTTTGATGGTAAACCCTTTATGTCCTTTAATCTGACTACATCAATGTATCTTTTTCATGGCATTCAATCAAACTTTAATAGTAGCATGTTCCCTTTGAAAATATTTCCCTAGTTCAACCTTGGTCATGTGTTTGATCTTCATGAAGTCTCTTAACTTCTAAACCATTAATTTCATTAGTCATCTATATATAACTCAACTTGTTGACATTTTGACCCATCCACACACCATTGATCTTGATCAGTATGATCAAGCAAGAGCCATCAATCTTGCCCTTGACTTGTCAACTCTATCCAAGTTGGTGCCACTTAGTATTCCAATGTTTGTACTCTAAATTCATTGTCAGTCTACCTACTTTATGTACTTATTCCAAATGTCAATCATGCATTGATCTCAGGATCTTGTTATCAGTCTTTTGCTTTACACACTTACACCATGTGGTGGATTCTTGAAATCCTTAACCTTTTGAGTCATCTCACATGATTAGATCATAATGTATGAAGCAACACTGATCATTGATATATCTCAGACCCACTTCTTTATCAGTGAACATACACCATTATATCTCAACTTGATGAGCTTGCACTATCAGATCTTGTCCAACTTGTAGCCTTTTAAGGGCTTTTAACCCAGGGACCTTTTGACTAATTTGACCCTAACATGAACAATTATATATCATGTGTTAGTATGTGAGCTCATATGGACCATTAGATATTGATAAAATTTAAACTTGTTAAGGGGTTTTGAACCGAAATAGTTATTTTATGGAGCTCAAACTTGACACCTGTATAGATATCTCATTCTATAGGTCCAACTTTAAATACTCATAACTTGAGCTAGAAAGCTTGCATGGATATATAAATTTAAGGATATAATCTAGGCATGAAGAGTTCCATGCCACTGTAATATTTTATCTCATATGGATTTCTAAGTGAAGATGAAAAATTATTAAACAAGTTGGTCTGCTCATTTCCATGTGATGTGCAGGATGGCTTGGCCCCATAGTCTTGGCAAGTTGAACTTTGAAGGCTTAGATCTTTAGATAGAATACTCATCAAGATATGAAACTTATATAGAATGACATTACCACTAAAGACATTGATTTAGTGTGGTATAATGGTCATATTAGGCTTTTTGAGCATATTTATAAAAATACCAAGTGAACTAGTCCATTCTAGTTCTTCATTATGTCCTGATGATGGTTTGGCTTCCAAAAGCTCATTCCTAAACCTTTGTAGCTCTAAATGATTTTTTTAGGCCTAAGTAGACTTGTCCCTAATCTTGAATTGCATTTATCACCATGAATACCTATTTGAATCCTTGAAAACCTACCACTTGGATATATGACCCTAAAATGACTTTTAAGACACCAAATGACATAAGGACTAAGCTTGACTATTACCAAAGCTAGAATGGCATATGAAATGACATAAAATGAACTAAAACATACCCTATGACATTATAAAATGCCCATATACAATAATTTAACTATAGGGGGTTGACTCATTTTGGCTTGAGGTAAAAATGGTCAACATTTTTGGCGATTTCCCAAGGGTGGTATATTTGGTATGCCATGACAAGTTGCCTAATCCTATCTATTGTGTTATGGAGTCACAAGTATGCATGTTTGACATATAAAATTCCTAGATAACACATTAATGATAGAAAATTATAAGAATAAAAGACAAAACAAAAACACACATGTGCTTCAAAAGCACTTATTGGAACACAAAAAAACAAAGAAAGGAAACATAGACCTAATCTAATATTTACAAAACTAACCTTTAGTTCTTAATAGTAGGGTTTCAAATGTATACCATTTATAGGGATGGGTAACTCATCCATTCATCCTTGCTAACTGAAAAGAGTTGCTTTGCTTACACTTGATGATGACATATGGTCCACTCTATAGGGTATTAAATTTTGTATGTTTCCCTAGTTTTGCTATATATTCATATGATTTTAATACTATGCCACCTTCTTGAAATGATATTGGAGTTGCATTCCTATCAGAATACCTCTTCATTAGTATTTGGTGATGCTCCATAGCTTGATGAGCTTATCTTTAGTCTCTTGCAACTCCAGTAATTTTATCAATCTCACCTCCATTGGGGTATTCTCAAGAAACTCTAGTTGATGTGCTAACTCTAAGGCATGTATCTCTTGAGAGCTATATAACCTAGCTTCCCTTCTATAGACAAGCACAAAAGGATAATTCCTTATTAAACTCTTGGGATTTATCCTATCAACCCAATCAGATATCTTAGTACCCATAAAAGCAAGAGTGTTATCTAAAATAATAGTATAAGGAGTACCAAACCTTATTATGATGCTCTCATAGAACTTCAAGATATAATTCTCATTAGCTTCATTCAATGCTACTACTTGAATCCATCTTGTAAAATATTCATTTTCTATGAGTATCCATTTATGACTAGCACTTATGGGGGATTTATCATGCCAATGAAATCAAAACCCCATTGCATGAAAGGTTGGTCTACTTGGATAGGCTTCAAGGGAATGGCTACAAGCTTCTATTTTCCTACAAATAAAGAACATTATCCACACCTTCTCACCCAAGAATGGAAATCTTTGAAGAGGCTAGGCCCATAATAACCAACCCTCATGATCTGGGTAGCTATATTTCTTAGAGAGAAATGACCTCCTGCTATCCCATCATGGAAATTCTCAAGCAATACTCTAAACTAATCATTATCAATGAATCTGAATAACATACCATGAATGCAACTTCTAAAGAGCACACCATCTATAGGGTACTCATAAATTGCAACCTAAAATATCTCCTTTGTGATTTAATCATACTATTAGGGTACTCATAATTTTGGAGAAATATGATCACATCCTATGTCTAACTTTGTGGAGGTAATGAACCAATTGATTGTGAACAATCATGGTTGACTAGAGCCTTTTCCTTAAATCATGAAGATCTAAAGCTAGATGCTCATAAAGGCCTTTACTTGTTATCAAAATTTCCACCTTGACATCATCATCATATTCCATTACTTTAGTGATCCATTTTGCCCTATTTTCACTAATATTTTTGCTCAATAAAAACTCTTTGGTACTAGGATGAGAGACCATAACATGAATAGTACTATTTGAAACCATATGTCTAAATTTCTTTAGTCCCCTTAAAAAAACAAGGACCTATTTCTCCACAAAGGTGTACTTGACTTCATAATATTTGAAACCTTCACTAAAGAATGTGATTGGATGCTCCTCGCCCTCATCATTATTTTACATCAACATGGCTGAGATAGTATCAAGGTTAGAAAATGAATACAACATGAAGTCTTTAGTAAAATTAGGATTCAAAAGAGTAGGAACTTTTGAAATTTATTTCTTTATGGCTTCAAAATTTATCTTACCCTATTTGGTCTAGGAAAATAATTGATTCTTCTTGAGCATAACTATGATAGGTTTTACCAAAGATGCAGAATTGAGAATGAACCTCCTTAAAATATTTATCTTGCCTAAGAAACTTTGAAGACCTTTATTATGCAAGGGTAATGATAAGCCTAGGATAACCTCTATTCTTTCAGGATAAATAGTCAAATCATCCTTGCAAACAATATGTCCTAATAGACTACCTTAATGAATACCAAAGATGCACTTATTAGGATTAAGAGATACTCCATATCACCTACATATTTCAAACACTTGACTCAAGCATTTCATGTGTTCATTAGCATCAATAAAAAACACTATTATATGATCTAGATAAACCAATATCATCTCACTGATCAAACCTTTGAAAGCTATGTTCATTACTTTTTAAAATGTGGAACCAACATTGGACAAACCAAAGGGCATCTTTATATATGCAAAATTTACCCATTTAGTAGTGAATTTTATCTTAAATTGATCATCCTCATTGAATAAAATCTAATTATATCCTGAATATCCATCTAGATAATAAAATTATTGAGAACATAAAACCATTTGTAAAATTTGCTCCATTGAGGGTAGAAGATAGTGATATTTGAGTGACACTCTATTAAGATCTCTAAAGTATACACAAAGTCTTATCTCCCCATTATTATTTATAATAGGTACAAGGTTAGCTACCTATGTTGAATGCTTGATGGGAAATATTATCTCAGATATAAGGAGTTTGGTAAGCTCTAACCTCATGGGTTACTCAACCTTGGGGTTGATAGGCATTTACTTCTTCTAATTGGTTTGAATTTAGGTTATAATTTAATGGGATGGTATGCTAGACTATCATCAAATACTTTGAGGTCCTTATATTCCCAAGCAAATATATCATGAAACTCTTTACACAACTCAATGAATGCTTGCTTCTCTAATGTAGAACATACCTTTCCTAGTTTGAGGAGTTTGTCTATGAAGATTAAAAATCTTTCATAATTATCCTCTTTTGTAGACATGATCACTTTATCCTTATTATTTTGATCATTCTCATTTAAGATACTTTCGAGGTAAACCCTTAGGTATCTTATTGGTTCTTAGTTGCATAATCTGATCACCCAACTATCCTTGGAGCCTCCTTTGATTCCTTAAAGAAAACTCAACCTCATTTTTCAATAAGCATGAAATGTGTTTATCACTATAAAACACTTGAAAAAATAATTCATTATCAGGTACAAAAGGTCTAATAATGATCTTAATATGAGACTATTTTCCCTCCTCTTTTATGGTAGTTGGAGGATCAAATTTAGCTCTTATGACAACTAGTCTATCATCATGACTATTCTACTTCCTTAAGACTGATTATATATTGAATGCATTGAATTCCTCAAGAAAATCCCATACCCTATGCTTATATGACTTAATAAAATGACTCTTGGCAATAACCACATTCCTCACCTGATGCACAACTAATTCACTATCTCCATATACTTGCAAGTTCTTGATTCCTTTCCTCCTTGCCATTGAAGACCATGAATTAAACCTTCATAATCATCCACATTATAAGTAAAACCAAAATTAAATATGTATGAATCATAATATTATTATTTATATGGGGATAGCAAAATAACACTAGCTCCTGCACCAACTTTACTTCTTGAACTATTAAAAAACATCTTCCATAGCTCATCATCTTCAGCCTCTTCCTTGGCAAGTAGAGGTGTTGTAATCCATCTTCATGTATATAATACACTCCTAAATTAGTTTCATCAACAAAATCATGGGGATCATGCTCATAATTATTAGTGCCATATTCATCAATAAACAAAATTAAAATACCCTCAAGCTTAGAAGAAGTTCCATCATCTACAATAAAGTCCTTTTCTTCATGGGCCACATAATTTAGATTAAAAATTATCTCAATGTAAGGCTAAATATGAAAAATTAAAAGGGTTTATGTATTATAATCACCTTGGCCCCATACCTTATTCCAAAGGTAAAGAAATACTAGTTAGATGAGAGATAGCCACCTTTCATGGCTTTGAAGTCCCTTGATAGGCAAATTACAAAGTGAGTTGGGAGATCAACCACAATTATGTCTTGCAAGATAGGAAAATTAGGACAATTATGAAAGAAAACCTTCAATGCTTTTATAAATCCTAATATCTTGGTAGGTGTACCATTTAATTAAAGGATCCCTTTTCTATGTGGCTCATATTTCAAGCCCAAATTTTTAGCTACAACTTTGGGAATGATAGAAGTAGAAGTTCCACTATAGACTATGTAGTTTGTACCAATTTTTCACCTATAATGAGGACAAGGTAAAATGGTGGAGGTTTCTCAGCCCTAGTGGATGGTTCAACAATGGTACTAGGATAATTTTAAATAAAAATATGGCCATGACTTTGATTTGAGGGTGAGACACTAGTAAGGATATCAAATAACTATTTTTGTAGGAGTTCTTTTTGACTAGGCATATGAAGAACATCCCAAAGAGAAATGGATGTTTTAGTGTTCTTCAAATAATATACAATGTTTAAAGAATCCATATATACTTTATCTTGGGTTATTGTAGGTAGGGAATTACTTGGAACTTGAGTAATAGTTGTTGGAGACATAGAAGTAGAAGTTTTTGGAACTATGACAATTACAACTATGTATTATTGCCTTATAGGAGGATTAGATGAGTATATGGGTATGATACTTCCACCTCCTAGATCCTTCATCTTGGCCTTTATATTTTCTATGATAGAGGATCCTTGATTTAGCATAAAAGTGTCTTCAATCAAAAAATTGGTGGAGATCTCTCCTTGAGGTTGTGAATCATCGTTAACTTAAATCATCACCTCATCTTCATTTGATAAGTGAGGTATAACTACCCCTTGAGCCACTAGATATTTATATCTATTCTCATTGGCATCCATGAATTGGTATTGATGCTAATATTCTCCATACACTAAATTTATATGGACTGGTACCATATCCATTACATTAATGGTAGAGTTAGGATTGTATGCATTAACAAGCATGTTGGGGTTAGGCTGCCATTGGCATCTTCTTCTTCCATAATAATATTGATAAGGCTATGAATTTTGATGAAAACTTTAATATATATTAACTCTTTCAAGTGTAGCTTCCAACCATTGAATATAATCATCTTTATCTATCACATTATTGACCTTCTTAAGAGCATCTTTAGGCTTGGTATTGACATTAGGAATCTGAGTCATTTCTAGAGTACTACTATAAGCATGAGATAATGGAGGCATAAAAACTTTAGGTGATAATCATCTATCTTGGATGAGATTATTTTTAGATTTGATATCAATATTATATGCTTCAATGAGGGTAGAACAACCCATAGATTGAAGCATGACATCATTTTCAATCCTAATGGCTTTCAAGTAGGTAGGGAACATAAAACTAGTAGGTGGTCTCATGGGAGGAGGCAATCTATGCCAAGTTTTTTGAAACCTTTTGTTTAAGTCATACATTATTTCTTTGGGTCCCCTTTTTATCATGTTGAGTTAATTTATGAGAGAGTCATGGTCAATTTTTTTTCTAAATCTAAAAGTCTACAATACTCCAAACTCATCCCATGTTATGATGCATCCACCTTCTATAGTCCTATACAAATAAAGAGCCTTACATTTAAGGGAAATGGCAAGGATTTTAATTTTAATGTTTTCTCAAATAATAATTTGAAAAATAAAAAAGTTAGAAACATCCCTAATGTGCTCACTAGGTGTGACATGACTCTCACCATTGAATATAGGCACACCTTTAGTAACATTAGGAGGAAAGACATCATTTACTTGAAGTTGAGTTGGATTTTTAGTATTGAAGGTAGGGAAAACATGATTTCTAGCCATGTATTCTTTTTTAGGATATTCAAATTCCTTAGCCTCTTCACTCTCTTCCTCTCTAATAAAATCTACTTGTTCTTCAAAGAGTAGATTAGGCTATGGATATTGAACTTCAGGAGGGATTTTAGGCTAAATGGGTGGGTTGATGGTATTGAATGTTCTAATAAAGGATGAACCAATGAGGACTAGGAATTATGAAGGCAAGTTTATAACAAAACAATGGCCTTGAACTAGAATTACCTTGAAGGAGTCACCCAATGTTGAGTAACACACTAATTTGTAGCTGATGTTGTTAAGACTAGCATTCACCTTGATAAGTTATCTTGAAGATAATGTGTCCCAATGGGTGTTATATAATTATTGTCACCAAATATTACACCTTAGAAAAAGTTGTTCAAGCTTCTTACATATTTGGGCAACATGGGAAAATTTCCAGGTATGTGGGCATACCTATATTGGAAATGAATCTCTAGATTTAAGGGCTAGCTCCCTGAATATATCTTGAAATGATCTTATCTATACTAACTAATTACTTATGGGGAAAGAGTTAGAGAATAAATAAATCAAAACTAATATAAATGAGGTGATGTACCAAATGTTCAAAGATCCAATCTCAAGATTGAACTCACTAGCACACTAACAGACTATGAATAGAACTAATGTAGTGTCTATAATGGTTTACAAGTAATATATTTTCACCTAGAGGGAAATTTGATGGACTTAAGATGGAAGGAAATGAGAGTAAGTCTAGATTAAAAACACTTACAGTCAACTATCCACTTTATACTAGAGATGCCAACCTTTAGACACACTAGATAACCTACAAGAAAATTTTATTAGAACTTAGGTTGAACTTGGACCTATAAAAGGAAGATGATAACCACTTTTGCATATTAAAAAAATACAAATTATAATCATATATTAGTAAATAATTGAAAAATTCTCTATTCATTACTCAAAGAGGTATCAAATATAATTTATTGTAGAGTCTAGTCATAACAGCCCGAGGGATAGCCAATAATAGCTCAAAATCTATATTTTTAGAAGAAAGGGCCTATAGAGAGAGATTTTGACACTCAAAGAGGAATAAAAGAGTTCAAATCAATTTAAACTATATTTATAACTACTTTTGTAAAATATTCTCATTTAGACCTTTTGATTGATCTAGGTCAATTTAAGTGGTTACACAGTTACATTAATCCCTCATTGATACTCTCTGATGTTTATATTGATGGGATCAAGTTGTTTGAAGATGGGTCCTAGCATCAATGTAGTTAAAACCATCAAATTAATCTATTAGAGCTTTGTCTTGGTACTAACTACTCTTCACTAGTTCATCATGGTGTGTAAAAGTGGAGAGAAGGGTCCTTTTCATGTAGTTGGTCTTGGAGATGGAACCATTAGGGTTTATGTGTATTCCTTCATGGCCTCCTTTGAAATGTTAGATCTTTATCAAAACTAGATCATGCTCAAACTCATCCCCATGTTCATAGGTCCATTATAGATGAAAAACCAATCTCAAACTATTGGTTTTCCTATAGTAATTATGTCAATGTAAACCTATAGACTATATATCACCCTTTCTTGATCCAAATGGGTCCAAATAGACCCATTATATCTTTGTGGGAACTAAGAGTTCACCATATGCACATGTACTTCTTATAAAAATGGTGAACATAGTCATAAAACAAAATTACAACCCTCAAATATTTGAACTAGAATCCCATATTAAAATTTGATGGTGGTCTCCTTATCTCCTTTAATTTGACTACATCAATGTGTCTTTTTCATGGTATTCAATTAAGATTTAATGGTGGTATGTGCCCTTTAAAAATCTTACCCTAGTTCAACCTTGGTCATGTGTTTGATCTTCAAGAAGTCCCTTAACTTATTGACCTTTAATTTCATTAGTAATGTATATCCAACTCAACCTTTTGACATTTTGAACCATCTATGCACCATTGATCTTGATCAGTATGATTGAGCAAGAGTAATTGATATTGCCCTTGACTTGTTAACTCTATCTAAGTTGGTATCACTTGGTAGTCTCATATTTACACTCTAAATTCACTATTAATATGCTTAATTTACATTCTTATGCCACATGTCAATCACATGTTGATATTAGGATCATATTGTCAGTCTACTATATTAATTTATGTCATATGGTAGCCTCTCAAGCTCCTTGACCTTTTGACTCATCTCACACTATTAGATCATAGTGTATGAAGCAACATTGATCATTGATCTAGTTTGGACCCACCTCTTTATTAGTCAACATGCACCATTAGATCTTGGATCAATGAACTCACACCATTGAATCTTGGCTCGATGAACTCACACCATTAGATCTTGTTCAACTTGTAGCCTTTTAAAGGTTTTTAATCCTGGGACTTTTGACTAGTTTGACCCTAGCACAAACCATTATATTTAATGTGTTAGTATGCAAGATTATGTGGAACATTATATCTTGATCAAACTTAAACTCATTAAGGTTTTTTGAACCCAAACAATTATTTTATGAAGCAAAAAATTGACACTTGTGTGGATGTCTTACTCTGTAGTTCTAACTTTGAACACTCATAACTTAAGCTAAAAAGCTTGCACAGATATATAAATTTCAAGATATGATCTAGGAATAAAGAGTTTGATGATGCTAAAATAATTTAGCTCACATAGATTTCTAAGTGAAGATAAAAAATTATCAAGCAAGTTGGTCTACTCATTTCCATGTGATGTGTAGCATGGCTTGGCCCCTGAAACTTGACAAGCTAAACTTTGAAAGATTAAATCTTGAGATAGAAGACTCATCAAGATATGAAACTTATAAATAATGACATTAGAACTAGGAACATTGATCATGTATGGTTTAATGGTCAAGTGAGTCTTTTTTATCATATTTATGAAAATGCCCAAGTGAACTAGTCCAGTCTAGTTCTTCATGATGTCTTGATGATGGTTTGGCTTCACAAAGATTGTTCCTGAACCTTTACAACTTTAAATGATTTTATTAAGCCTAAGTTTACTTGTCCTTGATCCTAAATTACATTTATCACCATGAAGACCTATTTGGATCCTTGAAAACCTACCACTTGCATATATGACCCTAAAATAAACCCTAAGACACCAAATGACACAAGGACTAAGCTAGACTATGACTAAAGCTAGAATGGAATATGAAATGACATAAAATGAACTAAAACATACCTTATGACATTATAAAATTCACCTATAAGAGATTTTGACTATAGGGGGTTGACTCATTTTGGCCTGAGGTAAAAATTATCAATAAGAACATGGGGAGAGGATAGACTAGTTAACTACCTTGGAGGAAACCATGGATCGACTGGTCAAGAGGCAGAGATCAAGATCTCCACCTAGAGTAGTTATACCATATATATATATATCCTAATCATAGGTTGACTAGGAGAGTATCATATGTATATCCTTGCAAGTGGTAGTTTTGGGGACTACGAGCCTAGGCTTAGAGAAAGCCATGTGATGTACCTAGAGAAAAATATGTATATTTTTCAAGATATATATATAGTCATTTCTCATGATTAGCACATGTGTGTATATGATTTTGTGTGTGATGTGTATGTTTCATCTGATATAGACTAGTAGATACATATAATTAGATAGTAGGAACTACTAATAAATCACACACATGCACACACATATAAATGGCATGAAGTCTGGTGGTGTGAGAAGAGAGGAAAATTTCTCTTTACCACCATAGGTGATTTTTTTGGATGGCCACATAGGCCCTAGATGTGACACATCTTGACCATTGATTGAGTGTTTTAGGGGGTCACCTTCAAGGTTCAAGAGATGATAAGCCCCATTATTTAGAGAGGTAGTGATAACAAAGAGGAAAAACCACTTTTTTATGAGTTTTTCCTTATTAAATTACTCCTTTTAAAAAATGAGGACCATATCACCTACCTTGAATGGATGTAGGTACACCAATTTATTGAATTGGTGATATTGGTAAGCAAGATTGTGCTCAAGAGTGGCAAAGCATCACTCATTTAACTTCTTAATCTCAGTAAGGAAAGTAACACATTATTACTCATCAAAGAGAGATCCAAATTTATTAACCCACAATGAAGGGATTAAAACCTCTAAGGGAAGAAAAACCTTGGACCCATATATGAGTGAGTATGGGGTTGCCCCCATGACCATCTGGAAGCTAGTCTGTTTGGCCTAAAGGGAAGGATATAACATGATATAATAGTCATGCTTGTATTAGGTAATGTTATGGAGAAGCATCTTTAATTATAAAGTCTTGTTTAAATATTATTCTTTCCCATTTGCTTGGGGGTAATGGGTAGAGGAGAAATAGAGCTTGAACCTGAAACATTCAGTGAGCTCATGCATCTCAAGGCGTTAGAAACTCAGGCCCTTGTTGGCCATAATCATAGTGGAGACCCTAAACCTAAAAATGAGCTATTTTAGGACGAAATTGGTGATATTATTCCAACAAATGTTTTCTAAGAGGCATGGCCTCAACCCACTTCATGAAATAGTTAGTGGCAATGATGAACTAGTGATGGCCATTAGATGAGGTGGGTTTAAACTCATCAACAAAGTTAATAGCCTAAACCAAAAATGGATAATGGGATAAAAAAATGCAAGAGGATTATAGGGGCATTGATAGCATCCCAAATGACTTGGCACATCTTGTACTTCTTACCATATTTGATGGCATCCTTAACAAAAGTGGGCTAGTAGTAGCCCATCTTGATAATACATTGAGTGATGGCTTTCCCTCTCAGGTGGCCACCAAAAACACTCCCATTATACTCCTTCAATATGAAATGGGTATCCCTAAGGGATAGACATTTAATCAACATGCCTTATATACCTCTCTTGAACAAGATGACACCTATGATGACATAATGAGTAGAAAGATTGTAGATCTGATAGCATTCCTATGAAGGAACATTGATGGGATAAGATTGAGTCTCAATGTAATGGATAATATCCTAAGATCAATCAAACTCAAATATCATAATCTAATTAACTGAGTAGTCCATCTCATCATGAAAGGCATCATCAATTAAATCTACACTAGGATTGGAAAGTGGGTAGTCTATGAGTTGCTCAACTATAGCAAAACCTTTGGTGGATTTTTGGTTAATAATACATAGGTCAAAATTTTTAAGAAGCATGATCCACCTCAAATTCCTACTAGTAAGGTTGTATTATCAAGAAAATAGTAGAGTGGATTAGATTGGACAATCATGTTGGTGGTTTGGCACAAAATGTAATGTCTCAACTTCTTTGTGGTGAAGATGAGGGAGAGGCACTACTGCTCAACAAGAGAGTAGTTGAGCTCAAAGATAACTAACATGTGAGAGATGTAGTAAATAGGTCTCTCTCTACTAGTGTCATCTTTTTGACACAACATTCCCCTAATGAAAAGATTAGTGATAGAGGTGTACAAGATGAACTTATAACCCTCAATGGGTGTCATCAAGATGGGATGATTAGGAATCATGTAATTTAATTCCTCAAAATACACTTGGACTTTAGTAGACCAAACAAATGGATTATTATTGCATGAGAGACATGTGAGGGGTATGGATTTTTTAGCATACTCATCAAATAAATGCCTAAGGAAGTTAAGTACTCCAAGGAAGGAATGTAATTGAATGAGATTGCATATGGAGGCATCTCAAATATCACCTTGATCTTCTCAGGATCCACTTCAATTCCCCTCTATGAAATGTTGAAGCCAAGAATATTTCTAGTGGAAATGCAAAAAATGCACTTCTCAACGTTGAGGCTGATGTGATACTCATTATTATCAAATATGATCTTGAGGTCTCACACATACTCATAACACTTATGATATTTACCAAGGAGGTCATTGACATAACACTCCACAATCTTATGGATGAGGTCGTGAAAAATGTGGGTCATAACACGTTAATATGTGGTCCCATCATTCTTCAAATTGAAAGGTATGATGGCACAATATAAGGTACCCCATGGGATATTGAATGTCATCTTGTGCTAGTCCTTAGGTGTAATGCAAATTTAGTTGTACCTTAATAATCCATCTATGAGGGACATGATCTTAAAACTAGATATGGAGTCTATAATCTAGTCGATAAAAAGAGTGGGAAAATTATCCTTTGGACAAGACATATTGAGATATCAAAAGTTGATGAAAATTTGAACAACTACATTTTTATTAAGAATATTAATAATGTTGGAAACCCATCAGGGTTAGTTGATGGCTTGGATGAAATCGACTCGGATGAGCTTTTCAATCTCAACATTGACTAGTTAGGAGACTTTAACTACCATTGGTAATTGATTTTGGTGAATGGTATGGGTCCCATCATCCATAATGAGGTCGTGTACAATGATTTTTGGATACATTCCCTTCATATTAACA
This sequence comes from Torreya grandis, assembly GCA_037957365.1. Classification (NCBI taxonomy): domain Eukaryota; kingdom Viridiplantae; phylum Streptophyta; class Pinopsida; order Cupressales; family Taxaceae; genus Torreya; species Torreya grandis. The sequence goes on along the minus strand of JARHVA010002579.1, from coordinate 997,311 downwards.
TATTCCCAAGTGAATACATCTAAAAATTCATGTAAAAAGGCAACCAAAACATCTTATTCATATAGAACAAGGCTAACACTAATCTTGATGATCTTTAGCCTTGCTAAAGTGGCAAGATTAACATCTATAGATCCTTCAACATACATAACATTTAATTCCTTAGAAAACTTAGGCATGGCAGGGAAAAATTGGTCTAACACCTTAGACTCAACCACCAGGACATGCAGTATGGGGATGTCATGGGTTGGGCCAACAAAAAGAGAAATATCTAAACCTAACTAATTAAAGGGATAATGGTACTTACAGAAAATCTCTCATAAGCTTAACATATTCCTTTATCTCCTTGAATATGTTACATATCATAACATGAATGAAATAACACTTAAGATCAAACTTAACTACTCTATCAATCTTAGTGAGAGATGCATTAAGAGAGCCTATACTTTGATGGGAAAAGTGTAATATAAAGGGAAGCTCAATGTCTAAGGAGACATCTTGAAATAAGTCTAAAAGAAGAGAAAATATAGCTTGACATCATTGAGTGGAAGAGGGAATCAGCCAACATGTGCCAGACCCCAAAGGAATGAGCACTGATCAATACTTAGTTGGATCACAATGTTCATCCTTGAGAAAATGAGACTCAAAAGAAGAGGGTGTGGGAGTCCATAGAGCCCAATGAGGAGATAGCTAATGCCTCACCTAGGGATTTGTCTTTTCATAGATCAATGCTTAGGGATATGGGTCAATCTTTATGGTATGAACATCACATTCATGCATGAATTAAACCATGCAAAATGTGGCTGACATGATGGTTTATATGGAAGTAGTCTAAGGATGGCCAAGAATCATATTATATGAAATATCTAAGTCTAACACACAAAACTCAATCATGAATATTTTGGGGCCAAACTTGACCCAAAGCTTCACATTTACCCCTGGTGTAATTTTTTCATTGTTTAAACCAACATAATTATGGTGAGAATCAGAGGGCTTCTTCTGATTGATCCCAAATCTCATCAAACACATGTAAGGTAATGATATTCAATGCATCTCCCTCATCAAGGGGTTGAAAGATATGATGGGAGGATGAGGGTGCTCAGATGTGTCAGAGTTGAACAACACTTCATCATCATCCCATAGTAGGTCCTCACAAGAGAGACCAACCTAATCAAATATGAGGCCCCTTTTCTCAGGCAAAAGAGAAGAAGGTCCCTAATGGAGATCCCAAATGAGAGGCCCTGTAACTCCTCTATCATGGAGTAAGGATGGTATCTTTCCTAGGAAGGGATCCTATGTTGCAAGTCAAATTAGAGGTTCCTTGAACATATTCAATTTACAATTGGGTTCTATAAGTATAAAAATCTAAGATAGAAGTGAGGCTTGTGTACCAGATTTTTGGGAAGCACAATTAACATCATCATGGCCCTTTATCCAATGGAAACTATAAAACTTGGTGGGGTCATAAGGAAACACCATCCATTATTTTTCTATGCTTGATTTAGAAGCTTTCTTATTAGCTAGATTCTTTCTCAAAGTATTCACCTCATGGCCATCCTTCTTGTCCTTCTTCTTAGGAAGAGAATCAATGATACCATCACTGGTTGCATTGCTATTAAAATCATGTGAAGAGGATGAATTTTGGATTGGCATAGGGTGCATGCCTACACATACCTCAAAGAACTTCAATATTTAGACACTCATTAATAGCTTCATCATATGAATTGGGATCATGATTGAGGACCTCAAGGTAAACCTCCTACCTCACTACTTGCATGAATAAGTCATAAAGCTAATCATCCAAGAACCTTTTTTTGTATGTATAGATGATTGAGTGCCACCTACACACAAAATCAAAGTTTAAATCACCCTTGGCCTGCACCATAGAGATAAATGATTGGATGCAAAGGTTAAATGGTTTGGAGATATCAAAGTACTGGAGGAAGTCATCCAAAAGGAGCTAAAAACTAGAGAGAGAATTTGGAGGTAGATTCTAAAACCAAAAAAAATCTTTAACTCATAGATAATGAATGAAGATATTCAACATCATGCCTTCATCTTATTCCCAATACATGCACACCATCATGAAAGCTATAATATGCTTTATGGGATTGGAATCTTGAGTCCCATTGAACTTATACAGTTTAGGGATAGGATTAAAAAGGGCAATAACACATACCTAAAGGGCTAGAAGATTCCTATGAAGATCCTCATAGGCATGATTGATAGTGGGTTGGAAACAAGATCTAGAAGGGGGCTCATGATGGTGATGATGTTGCCTATACCAATAGACATTATCATAACATTGATCATGGAAAGGATGATGCTGAGGTAGCTCCTCATATGGGAAACACTCATGCTAGAAATCATCTCTACCATAGGGTGGGGAAAAAATATGAGAAAGATACCATTCCTTATAGGGATGATGGGACAATGTGGCATACTCATGGAAATAGTCATGGTGACCTAGGTCTCCATGACATGGGTCATGTGCCATCAAATGAGGGTCAACCCAAGGGAATTGATGCTCAAGATAGGCATCCCACAGATCTATAATTCATAAGTGGTGATTAAAATCATTACACTCATCTAAAAATATAAATGGACTAGGAGGATAGGAGACTCCTCATGATGGAGATGCATCACTAAGTTGGAATACCTATGACCTATAATATGGACATGAGGGGATTATTGCTATAGATTTTCCTACTAAGAAAGAGGTAGGGAACTCATGTGAGAACTGGTTAAGGCACTATAACTGAATGGGTGTAATGTTTTTTTCCATAGGAAGCATGATGCCTACTCCTAGGGGAATAAGGATATACTTAATTCTCCTAAAGATATCTATGATAGTCATCAATGATCACACATAGATCATAAAATATTAACCATGCAAGGGGATCCTCATCACCTCAAATGGGTGAATGAATTAGTACTTTAGGTTGAGGTGAAACATCCTTAGATGAATGAAGCTTGGACTGGTGAAAAGGAGAGCAAGTCTATTGGTCATAGACTTACCAATCTTGTTATTTTTATAATACAAGAGGGTCTATATCACCATGTGATTCAAAAAATGAAATGTTTGGTTGAAAGATAATTCAAAAAACAAGAACAAAACAATTCAAATAATGCTATCTCTGATAAGAGATGTTTTATTGATCAAATTTGTAGACCCAAACATATGCTTATCTCTGAGAAGAGATGTCTAATTTCCATTTTGGATTAGATCTTCATTTATACATGTTTTGAATGTGTGGGGAGGATGTGTAAGGTCACCAATCTTGAGGGATATGAATTGGTTTGACTTCCATGATTTACAACAATACAGAATTCGAGGAATTACTATTTTTAGTAACTTACTATTTTTAGACTACACATTTAAAATTGAAATTTGGGACACTTCCATTGGGTTTTAGGGGGTCAAATTTCATTGAGTAGAGATCAATTCCATCTCACGACATTCCCCTCATTATTATCTTTCCAATGGTTCAAACGGTGAGTCAATTGGAGCTACGGTGTAAAAGTTATGGCTCCCGAAAGTTTCATCATCAATTGGGGTGGACCCATCACCCGAATTATCATCTGAATTGTTGTCCAGATCACCATGCTGGGTCAAGGGAACCTTCTATATCTTATGTGTCTATGACACTTCATTATAGTCATGGCTTACTCATGAGTGAGCTCAAGGATAAGGCTCTAAATCTGATAGTATTGACATCCCATGGGTGGGAGGCTAGCCATGGATGCAATGAAGCAAGAACAACATGGGAGGTAATAGAAAAGGCAAACATATAAATAACCACTAGGGAGAATAACACAAAACCAAATTAGGATAAAATAACCAAGGCAAGAGCCAAAACATAATTGAAAGCAAAGCCTAACAACTAATATAGGGGAGTTGTCTAAGAGAGCTCTAAACGGGATAAAAATAGCATGATATTGTATGTGGGGTCCCATCATGCATGACATAATGTAGCTCCAAGAATGTGAATGGAGCCACTAGTGTTTTCCAAGGGGTACACAAGGTACTTAAACAAAAAACTAGAAAGATAGAAAGCTTAAGGCTTATTGGGTTACATGAGATCAATAGTGGATATCTAGTTTGTCAATTTGCACCAAGATATAAATAGACTTATAAACCAAGTTAAGGCTAGCATGATCAAGCACACAAATAATTTAAGTATCTCTAGTGGGTATAACCATATTAAAGCAAGTAGATATGACTAGAAAACTATTTGCATGCAAATTATGGAAATGACAATGCTAAATAAAGAGAGCTAATAAGTGATGTGTAAACATAGAAGCAAAGGCACTTTCAAGCCAAATGAAAGAAATTTTAAGAAGTAAATATGTTATCAAGTAAGGGTTGAAGGGCATGCCTAATCTAAGTTTGAGATAACTCTTTACTTTCAACATTATTGTTTCTTAATAATGTAATTTTCCAGTTTAGCAAGAGAAAAAATTGTTTATGCAAATTGTATGGACTATTTTAAGCATTTAGGATTCTACTATGTAATGAGAAATTTTTCCAATGCAAGCATGACATATAATGGAATATATTTCAAGCAATGAAGATATTATTAACCACATAAAAATTCAATAAACTTTAGAAACTATCCTAGATAATGATTTAAATAAGCTAAATCACTAAAAAGTTCAAACCCTAGCATGTATACTACTACAAACAAATAAATTTTTTAGTTTATATAGTAAAGTGACCTCATATAAAACATAAAATAAGTGTGTATACTTTATACCAATCGATTATCTAGGTTAGGAAGTAAGAGAGTAAGAGGATCAAGCTATGTGTGAGTTGAGTCCAGACCAAGAGCCAAAAGCTATAGAAGAGGTGAAGGAGAATTTTCTAACTAAGAGAGAGCCAATACAAGGAGCATAATAAAAAGTGAAATGGAGTCTTGAGGGATCTAAGAGAAATCCATAAGATTTAGGAACACTATAGAGAATAATGTGAATCACCAAGATAAATTGTAGTATAATAGGGTATCCCCTATCATAATGAAAGCTAAGTCTACCAAGCAAGAACCAAATGAAATTCAGGAAGGCAGCCAAGATTTAGGTGTGATAATAAAGTGGGAAGATCAGAGAAAAATATGAGAGAGGCTCAAATGAATGAGAAAATGACATATCTCAACCCTAATCCACCAAAAGGCCAAAAACTAGCTATTTCTAGCTATTCAAGCCCAAACAGGGACCTTTTTTACACGTTCTACCTAGGCCACAACCTAGCCACAACCTAGGCCATAAATTTTGTGAAGGAAAAATGTGGCCTAGGTTGTGGGTTTCCTCCCTAATCCATGGCCTGGGTTAAATGGCCACTCTAGGTGGTCAATAGGCCTTTAGAAGGGCCCCGAGAGGCATTTAGAGGGCCTTTTTGTTGTGTAAAAGGTTAGATATGTGCTAAGGATGTATAATGTAATAAAGGTCAATTCAAGTGGTAGATGCCTCAGAGAAGGATAACCAAGGTTGATAGTGTGCATGTGAGCTGATGTGTAATCATAAGGAGGAGTAGGATCAGGATAAGTACAATTATAGATTATATGAACAATATTTTGGGAAAATATAATTCTTGTGAAGGTCACCCCATGGTTTTTTAGTATTTGAACATATATTATAATAAAAGGTACACCTCAATCATTAAAAGTGTGTTTTTAGTGTCAAATCTATAAAGTTATTGGGTTTCATTATTTCCATATAGGGTATTGAAGTGGACTCAGATAAAGTCAAGGCCATCATGGACATGCCACCATAATCCAATTTTAAGTGGTTTCACAACTTACAAGGGAAAATTCATTCTATTTACTAGTTCATTTCACATCTTATAGACTATTTTCATCTTTTCACAAACCTCCTAAAAAATGGAACCACCTTTCAATGGAATAGTGAATGTTAGGAGGCCTTTAATCAATTTAAGTAGTATTTGGCCAATCCACAAGTTTTGGACCCTCTAATGCAAGGCAAACCCCTACTACTTTACGTATTAATGGCCTAGTATGCATTGGAGGCACTTTTATCCTAGCATGATGATCATGACAAAGAATGGGTGGTGTACTATTTGAGTAGGACATTAGTCTCCTATGTACATAAAAATTCACCTATTAAAAAGACACATTTAGTAGTATTGTCACATCCCCTAAGTTAAGACAACACATGCTCAATAATAATACCATCATCATTTCAAAGGTTTATCCACTCATGCATATTCTCTCCAAAATAGTTTTGACAGGTCATATGGCCAAATGGATTATGTTTTTAGGAAAAAATGGCATTGAGTTTACCAATTAGAAGGCTATAAATGGGAAGGTACTTGTTGATAAATTAGTATATGGTCCATTGACAGATACATAGCCATTAAAAATTAGTTTTCCAAATGAGTCCATTTTTACCTTGGATGAATCATGACAATGGAATATCTACTTTGATGGTTATTTTATATCTCATGGATCAGGGGCATGCATCCTTTTTATTACATCATAGGGAGATATTACCCCTAAGGTATTTCATATTGGGTTTCTATTCACAAATAATATTTCATAATATGAGGCACTTGTTGTAGGATTTTGCCTTTATATTCAATGGAAAATTTAGAAGTTGGTAGTATATGATGATTCCTAACTTATTATCAATCACGTCAATGATCAATACCAAAAATAATATGATAAGCTTGTACCTTACAAGTGTATGGTAGACAACTTCAAGAATTTATTTGAACACATACAATTTGAATAAGTGCCATAATCTAGTAATAAAGTAGTTGATGTCATGACCACTATTGGGTCACTTTTAGAAATGTCTTCTAGCATCCAATAATATCATTCCTCATTTAACAACTCATTATGCCAACTTAAGATCATTTGGAGTCATAAATGGTATGTGAGATCATTGGTCCTATCTCCCCTTGGTACCATCTACACTTACCTTCAATACCATACAATTCCCATAAATTTATCTCATCCCAACATAAATAATTCATCCACAATGCTTCCCATTATACCCTATTCGATGACACATTCTATCTTATAGGTTATTATGGGATGTTAATTGTTTAAATTCAAAATAAGTTGAATTAGAAATCAAAGATGTGCATAATAAGATTTGTGGGGCCCATACTAGTGGAATGGTCCTCACTAAGAAAGTCCTTTGTATAGGATATTACTAGCTGACAATGGAATATGATACATGTGCATATGCAAATAAGTGTGTTTATTGCTAGAAACATGGTAAATTGATCCATGCTCTATCAAAAGAACTTTATTTGATCACATATCCTTGGATATTTTATAAATAGGGACTCAATTTCATATGGAAGATAAACCCTAAATTCTATGATATCCATAAACACATCCTTAATGATATTGAGTATTTTACTAAGTGGATCGAAGCCATTCCTCTCATTTTTCATCGACAATAAAATTTTAAAACTCATCCTAAATCACATAATTTTTGATTATGGCATTCTATCCACCATAATTTTTGATGATGACAATTCATTTAAAAATAAATATATTAAATGCCTTTATCCTCAATTTCATATTAAACATAGACAGTCAACTCCCTATTATCCTTAAGGCAATGGTGAATTTGAGGCATCTAATAAAAACATTGTGTAATCCTCTAAAATATTGTCAATGACATTGGTAATTATTGGCTTTTACAAAAATTTCCTACCTTATGGGATTATCAAATGAACATCCACACTACTATAGGTGCCACACCCTATTCCCTAGTTTTTGGCTCAAAAGTTGTCTTCCATGTTGAGATCAAGCAACCCTATCTATGTATGTCATTATAGGATCTTATTAATGATGAGGATTATATAATATCCCAAATACAATAGCTATAAATATTGTATGAGAAATGGCTATCCTCCTTGAACCATTTCATATCATATAAAAAATGACTATGTCATAGCTATCATAAGCATACTATTTCTAGATAATTTTAAGTGTGTAATTTTGTGCTTAAATAAAATCAATGGAATACCAATGTAGACCATGGGAAAAAAGCAAGTTTTATCCTAACTAGTTGGGTCCATATGTCATCACAACTAAATATGGTTTTAAATTATATATATTGGAAACAAATTATGGGAAAGAGTTGGATGAACCCATGAACATCATGCATCTTGAGTGATTTTACACTTGATCCAATAAATGATTGTCTATGAGTTCCCCTATTTGGGGGTACCCTTCCACATCCTTACATTTCTATTCCCATCCATTTTCCATCCTTGATGTGATCCACTTCATGTCCCAATTACCCTTTCTTGTGTTGAACATGATAGTGATCTACATGTATTACATTTTTGTGGTAGATTTGGTAGAATCAAACTAAGGTAACATATTTATGGTAAGACATCAAATGACCACATGGAAGGTTTCCCTATATTAGCATCCTTATAAATATCCTTCTCATTTTGTCCACTTTTATTAGTCCCTCTATTTCTTCATACCATTACCACATCTAGATGATCCCTATATTTTTCCCATCTTGCATCACTTGCCGTATTGGCATTGACTTTCATTTTGCTAGTCACTCCTTATATATATGTCCTTGATTTTTATTGTATTTACTTTTCATTATATTTGTATAGATGTCAAATTTTTCCTTGTATATCCTTATATAAAATACCATTGTACATACTTATTTAAAAAATCTAAAAACATCATAAATCTAAAATCCCTAAAATCCTAAAATACTAAAAAATTACAAATTTTTAAAAATAAAAAAGGGATATAAAGACAAAATATTTATCCACTTTAACATCATATCTAAATTTAGATTCCACTCTTTTCTCTATTTGGGGAAATATCATTCATAATTTCAAACTTTATCCCACTCTTATGTGTTTTCACACATTTCTTGGGAGTTTATCTCATCTAATCATGAACATCCTAATTAACATAATCAATTCCCATTCCTCCCATCTTTGGAGAAATATATTGGCTTGAGGTTAACATAAACTATGTAGATAGTACTTAGATACATGAGGTATCTAGGGTCATCTCGACCACCATCATATCATCCTTCACTTTCCCCATCTTCCTATCTCTAAGTTAAGTTTCCAACATTTACTAATGCCATACTTGTCCTGACATAGTGACACTACACACACTATGATTATTGAACACTCTCATGTGATGTAACTTTTTCTTGTCTAATTTAAAGTGTTGTGTGAATGATTGTTTATGTGTATTGTATTGATTGAGTCATGGCTCAATTCATTGGTGTCTACAATGTCTTCATGATTATTTATATCATGATGTGTGTTCTTTTGTTCTCACATTTAAGCTAGTCCTTACACAATTGGAACATATGTTATCATGATTTATTTATAATATTATAAATCATGTCAATTTTAAAATAAAAAATAAAATTTAAAATTCTATTGAATGTACACTCAAACACCCCCTAGCTACATCTATCATCATCATGGCTAAGTGTGATATCTATTAAAGGTACAAAAATTGAGAGGGGGGTGAATCAGTGAGCCCAGATAATCCAACTTCAATTTCAAACCTTTCAAAACTCTTAATCAATTACCAAAATCATTCATGAAGCATACACATCATTCATAGCAATGAACAAGATAAACAATTCAAGATCAAGCACATAACACATGACATATGTGGGAGACCCTCTTGGGGGAGAAAACACACTGGAACCTATAATTGGACTACTATCCTATAATAACAAGAAATAATTTATACTAAAAACAACTAATCAAGGAACTACCATCCCTTATTTTAGTGAGACTACAATCCCATAAGGAGCTACTACACCTATCTAGCTGAGCTACCATAACAACTAGACCTTTAACAAGTTTTACCTTACAATGAGGATAAAATCCCCTAGATGTTAAGTAACCAAAATAACACATATGAATAGAACATATCCTAAACATTGATTTATTTCTAATCTAATGGAGATATAAAGTACATCAACTTTCTTCAACTCTGCACACTTAATTCATCTAAAGTCACCTTTTAGATCACTTTTCACTCCTCATCAACAAATCTATCACTACATCAACAACATGATAAAATGGTCATACACATAAAACTCAATCTACTATGCTCAACAACCCATCCACTAGGCAAAATTACTCTCCTTTGCCTCTCAACCCTTCACTCTAAACCACATACACAAGCTTCTCTTAAATCTAGAAACAATCATCTTTGGTTTCACTATTTATAGAGCATTCATGGTTAACAACACCTTGGTAGGACATTAGGAATGTATTATAACTTAAGGATTCTAACATACAAAGACATGGCTCAACACAATCCACATAGGTTGGCCATAACATCTATGGGTCACCCTTAAGCAAGTATACCTTTCAATTAGGCCCTTGTAGCCCTTATAGGTCTTATGGAGACCCATTCACTCCTTTAACACTTAATTGAGAAAATAAATAACATAAGACCATTTTAAAAATAAATAGGTCCACCCCACATGAACCCTTCAACTTCTTCAAATGATCACAGTCATCTCTGCTCACCTTTGTTTATGTTCAATCAACTCAATCATAGAACTTGTACACAGGAACATTATAAATGAAAACACAATTAAATTATTAAGCATTATTCATACTCAATATAGATTAATAACACTTCCAAAATCTAGACAAAATATCTTTATGAAGTCTAAAACACCTTCCAAAATCTAAGTCATCATGAAACATCAAAACAACAACAACACAAGCTCAATTATCCTTCTCAGATCATTTATAAAAACTAGTCAAACACAGTAAAATTTGGATCAACATAAATTTGATTTTACAAATAATCAAACCTTATAATAACCATTTATGGATGTGTATTAAATTCATCTACAACTTTTCTTTTTTACATCACCAAAAAATTCATCCTGGATCAAAAGTTATAGCCAAAATATAGAGGACTAGTTTTTTCCTTTGTAAATTTGAATATTCAAATGCCAATGGTCACCATTAAATATTGAAAACTTTGTCCTCATCTCATATCCTCACATCTCAAATTAAAAAATTCACCATATATCTTCCTTGAATTATCTTGACCTTTACCTTTCATCTCTCATCATTGGATCTTCATCTTGACTATTTGACTTAATGCACTCCATCTATCTCCTGTATGTAGCTCGATCTTTATATGTGTTAAACATTAGACACCTTGAAATAATCTCACTCAATATGAACCATTGATATATATATGCAAAAACATACACTCACTATTATATCTTAGAATAATCCTGATCTTTACCTCTACTCAATGTTAAACTTTGAACACTTGTCCTCATCTTGCTGCTTCCTGACACCTTAGAACAAACATGCTCCATTGATCCTTTTGTAAGGAGCTCAATCTTTAAATTCATTAACCAAAATTTTTTTTTTGAATAATTTAACTCAACACAAACCATATATATTTACTATATTATCAGCCATGAATCGTTGGATCTGCATTTAGTCCTGATCTTTAACATTGTGTAAAAATGACTAAGTATAAAGACCATTGCAATCTACTTAGAAGGCTAATTTTAGACCTTAATAAATTTTCCATCACTCAAATGCATGTTATCAAATTTGTACCATATAATATTAATTTATATGGGATACAACCATGTATTAAATTACTCTTGAAGCCTTTGCATGTGAAAGATATAACTCCATTAATCTGCTCACTTAGATTTTTTTGCTATAGAGCCAACTATGTCAAAAACTGCTTGGGAGGCCAATTTTGAACATGCATTTTTTTAAATCATGCTTTACTACATGACCTAAATTTAGTTCATAGAAACTAGGAACAAAAATTAATAAACCCATATGATAATTTTCTCCTAAAACCTTCATGCATACAAAAAAATAACACCATAAAAATGCCTACTTAGCTTTTCTTGCCACATGCAATTTTGGCTAATTATGGGAAAACACTGTCAAACTACTTGGGAGCCTAACTTTACACATGCATATATTTTTTCACACTTCATTTCATGACATGAAATTTAGTGGATAGTAACTAGGCATAAAAATGAACAAACCGATATGACCATTTCCTCATGACACATCCACGCGTGTGAGTGCAAACATCATCAATATGCATACTCAAATTTTCTGCTACTAGACCCAAAATGTCTAGATGAAAAAATGATCAAAAATATGAAATACACTCATGAAAAAATAAATTAAATCATATAAAACCTCTTATGAGACCACATGCACATGCTCAATACTTTAGACTCATCCCTAATCATCTCTAAATAGTCAAACTCTAAAGATCAACCAAGCCAACTTCAAGCACACTAGGACAAACACATTGCACAATTTTTCATTGTAATTTAGAATATTAAGGAACTTCATCTACTCACTTTCACACATCCATGAAATCACTATGACATCATTGAAAAATTTCCAACAATATCATGCTAAATCAAAATGACAACATCAACTATCATAAATTGGTACATATGCTAAGATGATCAAATTATACAAATGATCATATAGAGTTAGTCAATCATAAAACACATTAATATTCTACATAATAATTCATATCAAACCATAGACAAACCAAACATTAACATCATATGAAACATTAATATCAATCAAAGAAACACAATTTGTACATCAAATCTACATCATGGATAAACACGTTATAAATCAAATGAGAATCATATATATACATAAAATTTAATGAGTACAACATAATGCATATATATCCATCATATTTATGCACATCGTATACATAAAAAATTTGGGAATACAATAAAAAACATCCCATCAACTCTCCATATGTCCCCTAGGAGGTGGACTCCCTCGAGACAATTTGGGTCTCATGTTGTCCTAGTGGAAGCTTTATCTTGTGCTATGGTGCGTTATATATTTATGGCATTTTAATCTTGTATAATTGTCTATAATATCCAAAATTATCCTTGGTTTACATGATCTCTGATAAATACCTATCTAAACCTTGATAATTAATAATCTACCTAGATGCATATTGATCCCCTAAAATCCTATAAACAACGACATGGGTTATATCCCGATCACTTATTGTAATCACTCGTTTAACATCTCTCATGGATAACTAACCCTAGATGGTCATCATGTGAGAAAATTTTCCCTTTGATGTACCATTATTTTTATATCTAGTACTGATTAGTCCCTTTAGTCTTATGGCCCTTCCATATTCCCTTGCTAACTAAACCTATAATTTGACCACATTTTGCTCTATCCCAAATATCTTTGTCACCCTAGATGTAATCTCTCTTTGTAGTCTATCAATTATGGAATGGTCCTCAAATAACCTTGTAGATATGGATGGACATGATAAATCCTTTGTATCCACTCCTCTATTTTTTGTAGTCATTAAAGGAAAAAAATCATATACTATAGTGGTGTAGTCCATATACATTTTCATCTAGCGAGGAACTATTCTTGCAAACTCAAGTGTATCTAGGATCTAAAAAATATCTTATCTCCCTTTCCCATCCATGTTATCCATCATAACCTATCTCATATATCCCACATCATGTACTCCACCCTTTATTTTAAAGTCCTAGTTGGCGTCATGTCCATATCCCTATCCTCTAACCCCTCCACTATCAATAATCATGGCAATATGTGGTTACCCATAAACTGGTATCTATAATTATACATGTGATTGTGCCTACCCTCTCCCTCCATCTCCACACCCAACTCTCAATACCTATAATAGCATATTTTTTCATCTCTCTATCTATATATCTAAGGATAATTTTGAGTTTCTACCTATACATGGTGTCTCAAAGTTTAAGCCGCTGTTGGCTATGGTCTAGTCAATTTTATTGGCTTATGTTATGTCCACTAGACAACATATTCCCTTATCACTCTTACATTTACCTCTCCATCTATGTAAGCCTAGGCCACTATTGGTACCTTAATCAAACATGTCATTACCTTTACTCTAGGAATGAATGGTCCCACTCACTAATCTCTTATGTAATATGGAAAAAATAGTGGGGCCCATCTGATACATCATGTTGTATCCCAATCTATCACATCACTCTATTAGAATGATACCTCTCAAATGTGAACTCATTTTAGCTTATAATATATAATATTTTGGTCATGAATCTAATAAAATCATCATCCTTAGGCCATCCAAATTGTATATGCCGTTGCCAAGTTCTTTCAATGGTTTTACTTTAGTATGGTGATTTCACAGCTATTAGTCCATTTTCATTACTACCAACCACATCTTCTCCATTTATAAATGTGTTTCCATTATTTTTTAATTAATTTTAAAATATTACATTATTTATATTTTTTCAATCATTCTTGTCATTTAGTAGGATGATTTCACCATTTTGGTAATTTTTAACCTTATTTAACTTTTTTGCCATTTAGGCAATTTTGACCCTACATTGGCATTAACATTGTTTTTGTCATGGTATCAATGTTTTGGTCATACTTTCAAATTTTATAATATCACCATTTATTTCATGATTTTGACTTTTTGGATAGTGATTTTTATGTTTATAGAGGTGCTTCCATCATTTGCATGGGTGAGTTCACTATTGTGAGATTATCTATTAGTGTCAAAATTTATATACCTTCTATTTCGACCTAACATTAATTACACTTAATGTGGAAATTTTAAAACAAAAATTATACATACTAATGTACCACTCTTGGGTGGTCACTTGTACTCTCTCACACTCTCTCCAAAGTGCCTATGATGTGGAATTCAATCCATTCTTCTTGTAACATTCATGTATATAAACTAGAGCTCCATTTTTTTTTTGGTGGGGAGGGGGTGGTGAAAATTAATTATTTTCAACCCACCCTGCCGCGACCGCCCCCTCCCCCCCCCCCCCCCCCCCCCCCCAAGGGCTTATTTATAGCCCAAATTTCAAAAAAGTTCCACTTATTTCATCACCCTTTACTCTTAAGAGGCCTATTTATGGACCTTTTCACCATTTTTCATCTCATATTCACCTAGTGTCTCTATTTTGAGACCTCTTTCACCATGATAAATCATGTTTCCTTCCTTTCAATGTTTTTTCCATTGAATTTTTCTCTTTGTACTTCCTCAAGGGGGCATTTTAGGGCATATTTTGTTGGGGCATCCTGGTGAGCTCATTTTTAGGATAAAATCATAAATTCCAATCATATTGTTTGAAGCATGGTCATGTTATATTATAGTTTTTCCTTACAAAGCTATTACTTCATCAAATATCTTGCAACTAATCTTCAAAGAGGGAAAAAATTTAGACACTTAATTTTTATCACTTTCCATGTAAAACTTATATTTGAATGACTTTATATAATAACACACAAATTAAATTTAAATTCATAAATTTTCCCAAATTCCTATGCATAATTGTCATGCATATCTTTAAACACATTGGCATATCCTTGATTAGGGCAATGCACCACATCATATCATCTAATATATTAATGATATCTTGAATCAATTTGTTGATTTGATAAATCAAGTAATAAATTAAAAGGAAACATTACAAAAAGTGACCATATTATCTTAGTCATTATTTATTTACTAAATAACTTTGATTACCTATTTAATCATTCACTAATAGAAAATTCCATGAAATACACGCCATATTTACCAAAAATCAAATAAATCCTAATTTCTTACATCACTCACCCACTTGAAAATTTAAAATCATTTTCCAAAAGTCAAATATGTCCTTCACAAGGCAAGATTAATGCAAGGTGAGAGGAGTGCAATAAATGTCTATGACATGCACTTACACACTCCAAAACCTCATGAATATATATTATTATAAACACTTACACACTCAATGCCATAGAATTTAATACTTGTCTCTAATTTTAAGATTGATCCTTATCCATTGATCTTTGTCTTGGATCAACTGTCCACATTAGCCTAAAAAATCTATAAATTAAAGATCCCTCTCCTCATTTGAATAAGCTTTCAATTGGCAATGAAGTTATATTCAAATAGCTTTATAAATCTTCAATCACCCTCATCACACCTCATCAAATCATCAAGTTAATAAGGGGTTATGTTTTTAGATTTCCCACACCAACTAAACATTAATTTTGTAACTACATCCAAGCACCATCACTCTTTTCGTCAAGGAGATTACAATGAAAGGTATAACAATTATATTTAATTGTTTGTTTATTTTTTATATTCTTCATCTTGATCAATCAAAAGACATGCACCTAAACTAATCGTGTGTTTCAATTATTTTTTATTTTTAGCTAAATATAAACTAACCTTTTCAATCATGTCTTACAGTCATATATTTAAATTTGACTATATGCATCAAGTTTTATACCTTTTAAACAACATTTATTTTATAAATAAAAGATAGGATAAAACATATTGGTTAAACCTTACATTTTTTTTTAAACATTTATTTATTTATTTTTATTCTAGTATTTCAACTAAATTAATTATTCACATACACTAAAGATAAATTTGATCTTCCTTTATTATATTTGATTAATCACTGGCCTCTTATTTCTCTTTGACCTAAGAATTCAAATTAAATTCCTAATTTCCATGTATAAAATAAAATTCTTCTTTTGGATTTCAATTTCTTTCTATTTCTTTTTCATGCTTTCTATAACTATGTTTCAACAATTGTAAAACTCATAGGAGTTGTCATTATGGGAAAATCAGTCATCATTTTTACCTAAGTGATGGTGAGAGGAAAAATTATCCAATACTCAATCCATTGGATAACACTATATACATGCTATATTTTCCATGTACCTCATGTCATATTAAAAAGGCATAAGGTTTTTTATTTTTAGCCTTATAAATCTTATCATTATTTTAGTTTTTTAGTGCACTAGTAAAATGTTAGCGATATATGTTACCTTCAATGTAACTCAAACACATGATAATACAACTATCTAATGGTGTAATCTTTTATTGTTAGTGCCCCTTTGATCCTTATTCACTATTTACAAATGGTATCAATATATTTAATATCCTACAAAGTAAACGCATCCTATCTAATTACACCTCTAATATCATATCCTAATTTAATTTTATTTTATATTTTGGTTTAGTTAATGAGGTTCATCATCACATTCTATGTTACTTTTTGAGATGTTACTTAGATTCTCTAAATATTTACATTAATCAAGATAATAAATCTAAAATGAATAATGTACAGTCTCAAGCCTTCTTAAATTTTTTTATAATATTGAATCCAAGCTACTACATGTCACCACTATATGACAAAAGGCATGATGACCCACTTTTTTCTCCTACCCATAGACCTTAAATTGTCTCACTTACCATCCTACCTTATTCTTCATCCATAACTTATATTATATTTTGTTTTTCATGTTATTAATACTAGATGAGTTCAAGTCCCTCATCTTTTGTGAAATAATAAAGGTGTTCAACATGTTAAACTTGAACTTCATCCACCTCCCAAAAATTAAGCCAAAAAATATAAGGGTTATTATATCATTTTTCAACTATGGAACTACCCTGCCAAAATTTCTATTTTTGAGTTATTAAAAATATCAATAATCTATAAAGATAGCTTGTATGAAATGTTACATGATACAACTCTTCCTAGTGATACACAACCAAAATAGTTTTCTACCATCATTGATAAATTCAAGGATATTGAAAAGTTTTCCACTTTCGATAAAAATTACTTACCTCCTAAGAATATTATAGATTAGGATCTTCCACTATTTAGTCAAGTTTGGGTGCACACAAATATAGTCAAACATGTGTTAATAAAAAATGTATTAGGGATGAATATTTGTAGCTATAATTTCTTACAAAAATTGGGTATCAGTATGAATAACATTAAAAAATCATAACAAAATATCAAGTTTTTCAATAATATGCCTCCTAAAATACTTAGAACTATCACATTGGATTTACTAGTACGTCCCAAAATAGTGATTACAATTTTTCAAGTCATGCCTAACTAGTTACAATACAATTTTTTTTATGAATACCTTGGATTCATGTGATGGATGTTGTACCTTATACATTACATAAATTCATAAAATTTATATATGAAAAATATGAGTATACAATTCCATAAAATGACATCCATTTTAGATATTATAAAATGACTCAATCATAATTTGAGGATCATTCCATTATACCTCATATACAACTCGTCACACTTGATTGAATGCATACATATGAGGTAGGTGAGTCAAATACAAATCATTAAAATGAACCGACCATGAGCATTAAATAATATACACAAAAAACACAACCATTTACCATACAATAAGAGAAGAAAATACCAAATATCCCTCTTTTGATCAATTCTAAAAATCCAAAACTCATTAATTGTATATTGGCATGATAGTGGTATGCAATATCTAATAAATGAAAAAATGAATAATCTAAATTTTAAACCTATTGACCTGGATGAGTACGCACATCATACTCTACTCACACTTGTGGGCATTGAGACATATTGAGATGATTCATATATAAAAAAATGACAAATAAAATAATATTATGAAGACAAAATCACCCAAGGCTAAAGAAAATGATATAGTTTAATATAATGAACATAATTAGAGTGAAGACACTAGTTGTAGTATTAGTTTACAACAACAAAATAAAGTTCATTCTTTATTTCTAATAGCTACATCACTTGAGGATAGGATTGCACATACTTACAAACCTTAGCATTTTATAGTGAATGTTGTACCTTATAAAGAATAAGTGAAATCAAAACAAAAATATTAGTTGGAAAAATTAATAGTGACAAAGGGAGCAATTGGAAAATGACAAGTTATCAAAAGAATAAATTGAAAAAGAATGATTTTGAAGAAAAAAATAGAACATGGAAGGTTACACAAAGAAAAATTAGAACAATAAAGGTTAAAAAAGTAACAAGATGAAAAATAAAGGTTATATAAATAACAAATACAAAGAGAAAATTTTTAAAAGGAGAATTTACTAAAAGAGAAAACACTGAAAGGGAAGTTTCAAAAACAAACACAAGATTAGAAAGAAGCATCCTCAATAAAGGTTTTCTCACAAAGGAAAATCAAAAGAAAGACATACTAAATAAAGCTAATATGGTTCCAAGGGAGGTAGATAAAAACCATTATTCATGTATAGAGCCTTTGATTATTATTCTTTGAATCAATGGAAATACATTTACCAAGATATATATGACATATTTTTATTAAGGTAATATATGTAACATGACACTTCTCCAAAATATTTAGTATGATAGCCAACATTTAGGTAATATTATTGTGTCTCAATGTTGCATTAGATCCATTGAGCTACCAATAAAACTTGGGATAAAAACATGGTATGTTATATTTTAAATTGACCCTACCTTAGATCAATGTAATTCAAAACTAGGAAAATCATGGTTGAGAGCAATGGGGGAAACATTGGGTAAAGATCATGACTAGATCACATTTGATCATGAGCTTGAAATGGTTTCCATTTAAAGAGAGGACAAATATATAAATCAATAATAGAAAGAGTAAAATATTTTTTTAGTTAAAATTCCATTAAATAAAGCTAATATAAGGATAATAGAGGCACTTTATGTGATCTAGGAATTTGATTCAAGAGAGGATGATTAGTATGGTGTTAGTTCCAAAATGAAAACAAGATGAAATAAACACACTAATAGCTTAAGATCTCTAGGCCTAGACACTAGGGAGAGCTTAGTTAATAAAAGAAAATGACAAGCACAACTAAAAAGCAAGGAATGAAAACACAAGAATTCCTTTCACCATCCTTGGATGCTCCAAATGCCTTTATAATAGTGGCTTGCTCAGCTTGTGCTTCAAGAGGTCTTCTTCAATGGAGTGTGGCTACTTTCATATCCTCTTGGCACCTTGTGGCTTTGGCTTGGCTTAGAATCAATTTGAAATTATAACACTAGTCACTTGAAGCTTTTTGGAACCAATCCTACATTATAACTTTACACAAATTAATCTTAGAAATGATGTTGTGAGGCCTCCTATTTATAGATTTTTGGATTTGATCAGAATCAACCTCAACCATCCATCTCAAGATTGAGATGTGTGGTTGAGGATTAATTCAATTTTTAAAATTAAATTTGTAATTATCCTCATCATGGCATTGGAAAAAGGGGAAATTAAGAGGTATGGATGGCATCATGTAAGGGATTGATGAGCCATGGGAGGCATGAATCCAAATATTTATGGCATTTATGGCCTAGGGATGCCTTCCCAAAAAATGAGGTCACTTGATGATGTAAATATTAAATAATCATTTCCAAAACAAATTATTCAACAAGTTTCCATGGAATTTTTGATTAGGCCTTAATTTTGGTTAATTAGCTCTTAGGCATGATTAAGCACATTATACACAAATTACTTAGATTGATTAGAATGTCTTGTTATTGGTCCTAAATTTGACTAGATTTGAATTAAAAGTTCACGTTAGATGTGTATTCCTATTTATAATGTTACCAAAAATAAATAACAAAGGCATGAGTCT
The DNA here is from genome assembly GCA_037957365.1 of Torreya grandis. NCBI lineage: Eukaryota > Viridiplantae > Streptophyta > Pinopsida > Cupressales > Taxaceae > Torreya > Torreya grandis. Next base: position 976,858 of record JARHVA010002579.1, on the reverse strand, counting down.
TGTGAAAAAGATTTGATAAGAAAGAGTAGTCTAGAGCATGCAGGTGCAAAATTTGACATTTTGACTCGAAATGATCTGATCAAAGTTAGTTAGTTGATAAATTACATTACCCCATTTAGGGATGCCCTAGTCAAAATTAGCACTTAAATATATCATTTTCACATCATTTTGTGTGTTTTAGTGTTTTTAGGCCAAATTGCACATTTTGGGTAGAAATTGGTCAAAATCTTAGTTGGAGGTTATCAATGGCCAATTTTAGGTGTTTTCAATTTTCCCCTGTTTGGGAAGGCATTACAAGCTATAAACATAGTAACATATTATCAAAGAATGAAAAGGTCTTATATGCTAAAAATAAGATGATGGTTGAAGAAAAAAGATCTAAATGGTTTTGGGAAGCCTATGATGATGCCCCCTTGAGGGAGTGGCCATCACATTTGTTGATGGACGGTCCCTCGAACAGAAACAAGAAGAAAGGTAGAATTAACTCGTGGGTGAGATTAATCCAAATGAGAAAATGCTTGCATGTATTAATGTAAAAGGGATGCTAATTTTCCCAAAGGTAGTTATAATTAGGATAAAAGTCAAAATAATGATTTGCCCATAGGCGATTATAATCATTAAGAGACCTAGATTGGCTAAAGATGATTGTGCCCCACTTAGAGCTGATTAGCAAGCATAACTCAAGGATATAACCTAGAATATAAATTAAAGATGAGTGGGCACAAAATGATGAAATAGATAGATAGAGGAATGAGATTGATCAATAGAATGATTCAGTTGTACCTATCAATGAGGAAATGCTCATCCTAATTAACAATGATATAACTAGAATGGTCAAATGAGTTATATCGGTCAAAGGTGGGATGGAAGGATTTACTAAGGTGCTAAGGAGAAACTTCTATGGCTCTATTGATTTTAGACCTTCCTAAAGATAATTTTTTTTGTAGCATGTGATGGTAGTCTTCATGATAGAACACCATCAAGACTTGGCCAAAATATGTGTAAATATTGACTCTCGTAATCTAATACTCAATAGAAAATAATGTACCAATGATAAAAACCATGATGAGAATATAAACATATGAATAGGGAGAGACTCAAGAATAATGTGTGTAAGGAATCACCCAATGTATACATATAGATTGAGTCAAGGCAACAGTGCTAAAAGTAAACACACAATCAAGTGATCAAACAAACAGAAAAATAAACAAACAAACAACTTGAAATAAATAAATAAATAGAAAGCCTAAAAACAAAAGCAAAAGAAATCATCCTAATAATGACAATACTCTAATAAGGTGGATCAAGGATAATTGACTAGGCTTAGATAGGATAAATATTTTTGGATTTTTGAAATGTTATGAATGTTTTTGGAATTTTGAGGTATCTTAACTCATTAGAGAATGACAAGATATCTGCTCGTAAAATGATGAGAGCATTTGCCTTAGGTTGCTTGCAAAATAGTGAGAGCATATGGAAAGGGGGACTGAGGTGACCTCAACATGAATTTAGCATGACTCACGTAGTCCCAAAATGACCTCAAGTCATAGTAATTCCATCCACACAAAAGGTGGGTAAAAACCAACTAGGTCCCAACAAGTTCTCAAATCTAGAAAATGGCCAGTCAAATGAAAACAATGATGGTATGGTGATGTGGAAATGCATGATAAACAAGTGTTTCCCCTAATTTTCCTATATGTAGTTATAACTAAGATACAATGGCATAGGTCAATGATACTAATTTACCCATAGGTGGTTATAATTAGTAGCAAGACTAGTGAGACACTGATTTGCCCATAGGCGGTTATAATCAGGTTCACATAAACAAACATGGATATAGGATGAAAGATATCTTTCTAGATCAACTATCACACTACTTTCATGGACTGTCATTGAAACATAGATTGGGTTGATTTTTGAAACTTGATCAAAAATATTTCACAAAAGGTTGGGGAAGAACCAAATGAACCACGATCAAAATAGGATTGGGTAGGATGACTAAAAATAGGCTTTTATCTAGATAGGAATGAAGTGATAGGATGGAATGGTATTAATATAGATAATGATTGTCTAGATAAATTGGATAAAATGGTAAGAGGGTTTCCCCCAAGTGGTGGGGTGAATGGCTGGGTACTTCGATAATGGCAAATGGATATGTAACAATGGCAATGTCATGGTAAATGTTTTTGGCCTAGGTGTGGTTTTTGATTCTGTTGTTCCTGATGATGGGGAGATACACATCCTAATAAACAAATGATAAAAATAGAATACTTAATCATGTTAATTGCTAGCCCACACCTCATCGAAATAGATGCTTTGTCAAGAACTTGATGTAGATTTGGTTGCCAAGAATGTTGTTTTGATCTTTATTGGTCATTGATTATAATTCCTTCAAACATTGAGACAAAGTATATTTATAGCCTCTACAAAGGAAAGTGCAACTATGGATGGTAAATAGTGAAAAATAATGGATGGTAGGTTTGACTGTGAAATAGAATGATAGATAATAATGGAATGTATAATGGTGGGGAAACAAATGAAGATCAGGACTTTTAATCACATGTAATGTTGCTAATGCTAGATTTGATATAATTTTAGTTGTGGCAGGGCCGAAGACTTGTTCTCTTGAGAGGACAAACATATTTTTCTATTATTTGATCTTGAGAGTAGTGACCATCTGATTAGGCTATATATTAGAAGCTATTTTGATTTGATCTTTGATATTATCTTCAATAAATAATGAATAACTTTTGTGCTCAGTTATTGGTGCCTCAATGAGGTTTATACTAATGAATTTGTCTTGATTGTCTCATAGCACCTTTAATAAGGTTTCACTAATGAACATTGGCTTCTAACTTTGATTGTCTTCTAGTGCTTCCAAAAAAGTCTCACTAAAAGATGATAAGTTCTGAATTTGATTGTCCCTTAGCACCTTCAAAAAGGTCCCACTAGGAGAGTTTTCTTCTGCTACATGAATGTTGTCTTGGCCTCCCTACTCTTCTTCAACTACTACATCACCATAGATGTAGTTCAATAAAGTTAGATTCTATCAGTCCTAATCGACACTTGTGGGAGATGGAATGTCAATAATATGGCTATCTTAGTTGGTGGTAATGGCCTATGGAAAGATAATGGAATGGGGAGAGGCTACACAATCCTTATAGAAGATATTAGGATAACTTCTATCAAAGATAAAGTACTCATCCTTAAAAACCATGTAAGGATCAAAAATGTATTCAAATTGATTTATGAGGCATGCATAACCAATATTATAACATCCCCAAACACATTATTCTTCTAAATATGATTCTAACTCAAGGGATTTTGAATCTGATGTTAAGACTAATGTTGATTCAAATTTTTATTCTAATGCTAAATCTAATATTGGTCCAAGAGTTAAACTTGACTTTAATTCTAATTCATCATCTGATGGGTACCCTATTATTATGATGTCTTGCTAAATGTTTAGTTTTGAACAAGTAACAACCTATGATGGCATGATGGGCTCCACAAAGATTGATTTTTCAAAGTGAGAATCCTCTAGGATGGGAAAAAGGTAAAGAGACAACTCCTCAGAGACTGGGTTACCAATAGGATGCTCTTGAAAAATAGGCACATGGTCAAGGTAATGATTTTCCCAAAAGTGGTTATAATCATTAAGAAGTGACTCAATAAAGACTAGCTTGTTAGTGTGAGATTCCTTGATAACTGGTATAGGATCAATAGGCAATTTATCATAGTTTGACTTATCATAAATGGTTGGTTAAAGAAAAACATCTCATATTGGTTAGTTTTCTTGGCCTTCATTTCTAATGAGTTAGAAAATACCAATTTTGAACATAGCTTGGTCTTTGAATGATTGGATCAATTAAGGTTTAGTTGGGATTGGTATTGGATGAGGAATGACTTGTGATTAGATAATGGTAGGGCCTTGGGGAGCATTATTACTCACATGAACCAAAGGACAAAGTCTTGAGATGGTAACGATAGGGTGATGCAGACTTGATTACTCATACAAGCCAAAAAATAAGCCTTTAAATGATGAAGGGGTGTTGTGGAGCTTGGCTTCTCACACAAAATAATGGATGGGATCTTGGTATAGAAATGGTTGTGTGTTGTGGAACCTAGTTTCTCACACAAGCCAAATGACCAGGTCTAGGAATGGTAATGGTATTCCTTGGATATTATAGAGATTGATGGCTCTTATAATCCAAAGGAGGGTTAGGGGTAGTCGATGATCAGATAAAAAAATGAATTCATAAAACTTAATTCCTTATGCAAGCAAAATCATCCAAGTCTTCCTCATAAACCATATCATCCCAGTCATGAGTTGGATCATAAGCTGATTCTTGACTGTGTTCCATGTACTAATTATTATAAAGAAGGTATGGATTCATATCCCAAAAAATATTATCTATAGGTAGGTATTCAAAGTCCTCTTCACAATCTTCTTTGTACTAGTCAAGGTCTTGAGTTGAGTCATAAGTTTCTTCATGACTTTGTTCCCATGAATGATTAATATGAGGCAAATATAAATCTATCTCACAAACCATATTAGCATCATTGGGGTCTTGAAAAAAGCCATAAAAGTCATTTTGTTGGCCATTCTATCATATTTTATATTTTAAGTGAATCCACCATAAGTGTAATGATAAATATCCATGTAAATTATGAAAGCTCTAAAAATAAAAAGACTTAGAGTTATACAAACTTTGAAAAACTATATCTAAAGGACAAATGGTTTAAACTTGGTCTAACTTGGTCAAAAGGTGGAGCTGTATCTTCAATGTGGTTTGAAAGTAGAGCCATATCTCCAAAATGATTTGTGCTAAGACTTAGCATAAAATAACCTAACATCAAATGTCTAATGTCAAATTTCACATGCACAAAAGGTCAAGCATCTGAATAAAAACTGACATGTCAAAGGTCTAGGTTAAAGTGTTCTAAACAAAGTCTAAACTAGGAAAGAGAAAAGTTGAGTTGCTAGGTCTTTTATCCAAATGTGGATTCAAAATATAGGCTTAAACAAATAGGCATGTGCTAGGAATCTTGGCCAAACAACATCAAAAGCTAGACTTGAAACAAAGGCTAATGTGATTTGATTTAATCTAACAAGTTTGGAAATAACTTTAGTATAGACCCAACACATAGAATCAAACATAAACATGATCAATTGGCATAAGGCATAAGACAAAAGGCTCTTTGAGAAAGTTTTTTTTATCCTAGATAAAGACATAAAAAATGATGAGGATAGGCACTAAACTGATAAACCATCAATAGTTTTCAAATTTGGGTAATCGATTAACTAAAGTTATATAACCCAAAAGAGAAAGATCTATGTATCAACCCCACTAATTGAGGCCTAAATAGAAATCAATCAATGTTTGGATCCAAACTTGACAAGGCTAATTTAAAACTCAATATTGAAAACTAGGATTGGACCAAACAAGCTAGACAAGATTGGACAACTTGACGACACAAGACAGAGGCCTAAATGGTATACATAAAATGGTTTGAAATAAATGGTTTTGATACAATAGTAAACAAGTTTTGAAACAAATTGAGCAGCCTAATGGCATAATCATGCTTGAATGATGTGGTCAATATTATGTTTCAAATGACTTAAAAGGCTCAAAATGGTTTAACATGATTTGGGCAGCATAACACTACCCTCTACAATTAAAATGATACACACAAACAAGTTTAGCAAAAAATTCAAGGCACAAGTGTGGTGTAAAATGGCTAGCATAATGCCTCTTTCAACAAAAGAGTGATGTATATATAAATTAATTTTGACATGGATTTATGAAAAACCAATCAAGTTTTTAGTCTCAAAACATACCAAGTAAAAATGACCAAAATACACTAAATATTATCGTCTAAATCCTAACAATGGTATGGAAAAATGGGGTTGACTAAAACTAGCAAGTTTTGAAAATATCTAGGGGAATCAATTGCATAATGACTTCCACACCAAATAATGTAAAAGAAAAGCATGAATTTTGGGTCCATATCACTTAACTTGTTGCAAAAAGGTCTAGTCCCTTTTGTAACCACTACATCTTGCTGCTCTCTTAGTAAAGTGTGATGTCCAAAGTGCCACTACATCCCATGTGCAACTTCAAAGGATCCAAATGAAGTCAATGTTGAGAGGTGAAACTTTGGGTCAAAGCTTCCCTAAATAACTCATGGGAGGTGATGAAGTCCCCCTTACAAGCCAAGTTTGCATGAAAATAAAGAAACCATAAAATAGAAAGACTTTAGGGTCATTTTCAAGATCACCCAAACTTTGGTGAGTTTTTGGGGAGTGATTTATGTGACATTATTTCTAAGCCTTGGACTAGGATACTTACAATAGGAATAACACTTTTGATTCTAAGGGTTCCCTAAAGGGGACAAATGGAAGGGCATACATGCAACACTCCTCTTTTTTCCAAATAATATTTCATTAAACAACTATTGCAAGCAAAAATTGACAAGTGTGTTTAATTTTAAACCCAAATGAAATGTCTGGTGGTGTTCATTTGACCCCGTGGTCTTAGTTGTAAACTTTGAAAAAAATTCACCAAAAACCCCTAATTTCTTTGTTAAACACCAAAATAAAGTTCCTAATCAAATTTTAAGCATGTAAAAGTGATTTAAACATGTTTTGAGCAAATATATCACTTGGTCTTACAGTAAAATTGTTAGTATGTCCCTTAGCTTTGAAGCCCTTTTGAGTTTGAAACAATAAATTTTGGAAAAAGAGGTCTTGGGTCTATGTTTTTTGAAAAACACAGTGACTGACATCGACCAATACCATTGACGTCAATTACGGCCAACCAAGATCTGATTGATGTCAGTTCTATTGACTGACATCAGTTAAGCCAAGTAATTGATGTCGGTATTTCTACCGACATCAGTTACTATATAAAAATTGTGGCAACCAAAAAATGAAAAAATAAAGTTAGAACCAATTTGTAAGAGTTTTAAAATCTCAAATAAGTTTTTTAAGGTTGCAAAAGGATCTCTTTCATGTGTAGGATGCATCTAGTCGCACCAGGTGTGTCATTATGTAATCTAGGAATTTGACTCAAGAGAGGATGGTTAATATGGTGTTAGTTCCAAAATGAAAACAAGATGAAATAAACACACTAATAACATAACATATTTAGGCCTAGACACTAGGGAGAGCTTAGTTAATAAAATAAAATGACAATCACAACTAAAAATCAAGGAATGAAAACACAAGATTTCTTTTCACCTTCTTTGGATGCTTTAAATTCCTTTGTAATGGTGACTTGCTCAGCTTGTGCTTCAAGAGGTCTTCTTAAATGAATTGTGGCTACCTTCATCTCCTCTTAGCACCTTGTGGCTTTGGCTTGGCTTGGAATCAATTTGGCATTATAACACTAGTTTCTTGAAGCTTTTTGGAACCAATATTGCATTATAACTTTGTATAAATTAAGCTTAGAAATGATGTTGTGAGGCCTCCTATTTATAGATTTATAGATTTGATTATAATCAACCTCAATTGTCCATCTCAAGATTGAGATGTGTGGTTGAGGATTAATTCAATTTTTGGAATTAAGTTTTTAATTATCCTCATCATGGCATTGGAAGAAGGGGAAATTAAGAGGCATGGAGGGCATCATGGAAGGGATTGATGAGGCATGGGAGGCATGAATCCTAATATTTGTAGAATTTATGGCCTAGGGATGTCTTCTCAAGAAATGAGGTCACTTAATGATGCAGATATTCAATATTCATTTGTAAAACAAATTATTCAACAAGTTTCGATGGAATTTTTGATTAGGCCTTAATTTGGTTTAATTAGCTCTTAGGCATGATTAAGCACATTATGCCTAAATTGCTCAGATTGATTAGAATGCCTTGTTATTAGTCATAAATTTTATTGGATTTGAATTGGAATTCCATGTTAGATGTGTATTCCCTATTAGAATGTTACCAATAACAAATAACAATTGCATGAGTCTTGTGTAAAAGATTTGATAAGAAAAAACAATCCAGAGCACACAGGTGTAAAATTGACATTTTGACTTGAAATGATATGATCAAATTTAGATGGCCCATAAATTGAATTTCCCCATTTTGGGATACCCTAGCCAAAATTGGCATTTAAATATATCATTTTCACATCATTTTACGTGTTTTAGTGTTTACACTAAATTGCATGTTTTGGGTAGAAATTGGTCAAAAGCCTAGTTGGAGGTTATTGCTGGCCAATTTTAGGTGTCTACACATGATACAACACATATGGAAAAGAAAAAAAAATTGGAAAATCCAATAGCCTAGTATGGTGTAGTTGGTTTTACTATACATATAAAAAAAAATGATAAGAGTGGCATACCAAAATTACAAGAATAATAAGATGATTATGATTATGTTTATGATTATAATTATGATAATGAATATGATAATGATTATACATAAGATTGACATGATACACCTGCTAACAAAAACATACCTATTAACATCCCATCTCAATTGGTGGTTTACCATAGAATTCAATAGGAGATTACACATGTTATGAGGTAACTCTAATGTTTTGTTAACTAAGTCATTAGTTAATATTTAATATTTTCCATTGTACATAGCTTCCTCATATTGATTCATCCAATTTATTATTTTATATTGGCACATGTGTTTATATGCACTTACATAGACCTTTATTCTAACCCTTGGCTTTAATTAATTTGGGCCTTAACTTTTGATTGTCTATTATGATCTAAATAACTATCAATTTTTTTTCAATAATTCTAATACACATATTTTGTGGCATTTCAATATCTCATTATTTCATATCAAATATCTACACATACTTTGGCTTTAATTTGAGCTTACAAGATTCAGTATTCATACTTATACATATTACATGAGTACACATTGATTCTTTCCCTCTAGGGGTATGTAAATTCCTATATCCATAAATTATTTTGAGCTACATTGTTTTGGTATACATATAATAATGAAGTCATTTTTCTTGATTCCAATATCTCCACATTGTCATGTTATCACACTTAGTGCACACTATACCTTAATTATTATTGTATATTATTTGGATCCCTCCCAATATTCTATTTTCAAATCCTTTATGTATACAAAATAATTTTTAACTTTATCATTTACTAACATTTTATCTTGTAGTAACTTGTTGACAAAACAATCTCCATGATTTCAATCCTTAATGGGTGCATCTAGAATGGGGTGGAAAAGGCTCGTGGTGTTTTATGAGAGATGTTTCTAATCTATCATAATTACACCATTATTACTATCAGTTTGACCTCCTCTAAGTGTCTATCCATATATCTCACTTATAAGCCTATTTTCTATATTTGATATCTTCCATATATACTACAATATTAATTTGGATAATACCATATATTTTGTGAGTTCAACCTTCATATATTATATTATCCATTCTGATACATTTTTAAGCCTAGATTTTAACATCTATACTATATTATCTTGATTCATATTATTTTATGTCAATCAACTTATCTCAACTATATCGATCAAGCTAATACCATTGCCTTAATGTTTAAGGTTGGTTTTGGGTCTTTTATTGGTATATATAGAGGTTATATTTCATTCATATCATATCATATACACTTTATTCACTCTTATTTCACTCACACTTTTCCATAAGTCCATTCAAGAGATCTAATGGTCTAAAATATTATCTTGAGGAGTCTTTTCTTATGGTGTCATTGAAGCTCAATATGAGGAGTCATTAGGAGTTCTTAGCTAAATATATCATAGGATTTCATACAATCATTGGAGATATTCAACCTAAAACGTTCTCTTGAAAATATACACTTAATCCATGGGGGAGATTGAATGATATACATGTCCACCCCAAGGTAAGTATATTCTATCCCTATGATCTTTAATTTATTTACTTAATATATTAGATGTTTCTTGTTGTTTTGTGAGTATATGTATGTGTATCCTTATTTAGGACTTCTCCATACTGAATAAGTTGGTGTGGCTATAAGATAGCTTAGACATGTCATAAATAACTTTAGGTTACCTAGACCCCCATTTGGTTGACCGTGACACCTTAGCACTTTACAATCATTATAACCCTTCCTTAGTTTAGTCTATTAAAATCATTTATTATACAACCATAATATATATTTGTTAATATCTAGTGACAGCTACATCTTTGTGCCATAGGCTTAGGATTTATGACCCTTTAATATTGACATTCATATTGTATGTAAACCTTTGTTATATTCATAGAATTTATATGTCCTTCCCAACCATCCAAAAATTACATGATCTATTTGACTCTGTCAGTGATATTTATGGATTATCTAGCACCTCAATCTTGCACACTAGGAAAACTCACACCTTGTTTGTTCTTATTAATTTTGGAACTTTCTTGATTCTATAAGTCTCACATTTTCTCTATCTTATGCCCCTTGACCTATATCTTAGTCCAACTAGTCTTATGATGATGATGCAGGCCTTTTATCTTTCCCAGAATGCTTAAAATGTAATTATCTTCACCTCTATAAGTTTAGAACCTATATCTACTTTCCTACTTCCTAAACACTAATGTCTGGGATAGACACTAGTGTCGTGATCCAATTCAAGTGTCTAATGTGCTAAAGTCATCTATTTTTTAAATTAAAAGTATCTTAATGGTCAACCTAATTTCTTTAATACGAGTTACTTATCCAAAAGGATTGATATAAATACAAGATCAACCCTCATTCATTCCTCACCTAGAAAATACCAAGAGAGACCAAATAAATTTATCAAGTCACTCTATCAAGAATTAAATTAAACAAAGCTTCCCTATTTGCATACTAGTCATAGGAACAACACACCTATAGGTCTGAAGTATCAGAGGAGCAACCCAAGGGCCCAATTTGCCAAGTTACAAGTTATGTCACTATTTTACTTGCTTTGCACATATTGTATGATTCCCACACAAGCCAAAATGTATTAAATAACTAAATTAGTCTGAGGCCTTATTTAGAGTATTAGCTATATAGGTAGCACTAACTTATAGAGGGGTCTTTGGGGTTATCTCAACACCATATGCCCACTAACCCATTTTTCCCCAAGGTCACTATGAAGATGAAAAACTAAAGTTTGGAAAATTCATGAAGAGTGACATTCCATGACCCAAATATAAATGCACCAAAGTGAAGGCAAAGTCAAAACTATAATAATCTAGGTGGTTTCATCATTTTCTAGTAGGTATCCCATACATGACACTTGCATTGAACCCATACAATAGTGTCGATACAACTATCCCAAGTTAACTTTAGTGTCTAGAGCTCTAAAAGTGTTAGATCTAGAATATGATGATTGTTCTAAGATAATATTCTATTCTAATTTCTACCTATTCTAGATCTAACACTATGTTAGCACCAAAACCAACTAAGTATATTTCTTCATTTTCATTTCCATGCATAACTTAGTTATAATTTCTATATTTAGCCTATTCTTAACATAATAAATTTAGTGTATGTTTATATCTGAGTCAAGAACTCAATTGGCCTATTATAGATATGATTATAACCCTTTTTTATTATCATTTATATATTGTTAACCCTATATACTCTAGTGTAAGGATCCACGTCTATTTTTAGGGCCACATATTTGGTAAACCTGATTCATATGAATGCAAATTTTAATTCCCAAGGTTTTAATCTAGCTAGTGTTTTAAATTGATGTAATTTTTCATTTCCTAATACTATTTTACATTCAACCTAGGTGTATCCCTATATTGGGAGGTGTGCCTATTGAACACATTGAGCTTCCCCTTTTACCATCTAAAATGTCTTAAACTAATGAGGGATCTCATATGTTTGATAATTATGATACACATGTTGACAATGAAAAACATACTGATAGGGTTATCATAAAATAATATTTTGATAATGAAAATCATGAAAAAAAATAAAATGAAAAAATAAAGCATGTTCAATTGTAAGAAATTGCATTATTCCATAGCATATTCAACAAAACCCTGGATATCTTAATGAGATCCTAAAAACTATATGGTAAATAAAAAGTTTAAAACCTATATTTGAAAATCCCTCCCCTTGAACACATTAAACCATAATACATCTAATGGAGGCATAAATTATGTCTTTCAACCTTTGTTTCCTAAAAACTAAAACATTATTGCTTCATCTAAAATGGAATTACCAATTGTTTCATCATAAATACTAGTTTATATGCCTATTACAACTCAAACTATGTTTACATACCCCTTGGTGACTACTCAACTTTATAATATAAATCCCATTGGGTCTATAGTTCAAACACTCCTTCAATTTATAAAAAAATTAGAGGATAAGGTTACAAACATTGAACAAAATGATTTAAAATCCCCTCATGATATTAATTTGTAAGATGTTTTGCACAAACCCTTTTAATTTGATATATATTTTCACCCTTTTCAAACTAGTTTTGTTACACCTAAATTTCTAGTTTATGATGGCAAAGGTGATATTGAATAGCATCATTGATCATTCTATGCAACATGCCTTGACTATGCCTCCAATGATAAACTCTTTACTAAATTATTTCTAAGAAGTCTCAAAGACTATGCTTTGAGGTGGTTCTATGATTCACATCTCCAATCCATGAAAGTATTTAAACATCTTAAAGACTAATTTTTAGCAAAATTTTCCATTGATATTTATGAAAAGGTTTTCTATGATCAAATTACCGAAATCAAACAAGGAACCAATAAACCCATCAATGAATATTTTTTGAGATATAAGACAATGCTAGCTAAAATGACCAATCCTATGGTAGATAAAGAGTTGTAATACATATTCAAGAAAAGTTTACTTTTTATTTTACTTGAATCCATTTTTCAAAGGAAGTTCAAATCTTTCAATGACTTATACCATGTTATACAGGACCATGAAATGAAGCTTATTTCATTGAATAAGCTCAAGTATTTAGTAAAAATGCCAACTAAATCTAAATCTAGTACCAAATTTATAATAAAAATAAGTTATAAGGTTAGACCTCTTGAGCCTAAAAAGGAAATAACCACCACAGTTAACCTAGTTTCATAATAGCCTAATCAACTTATTTTATCCAATGCACCAAAAAGATAGTTCTCCCATTTACCTAAGTCCCTAGCTTCATTACTATTGTGATTACTAGGGTGTTAGATTATATCTATCCCTCATCTTATTGAGGTTGATATGAATCAAACTCTACCCAAAGGATATGATGTGAATGCTTATTATGATTATTATCGAGGACTAGGGCATTCTACAAGTAGATACTTTACCTTAAAGCGCAAGATCCAAGATCTTATTGATGACCAAAAGTTTTAATTTGAATATCCTCCAATGGAATTAAGCTCAAAACATAGTGATAACCACAAATAAAAAATATTTAATAATCATTTTCAAGACCATTCTAAGAAGGAATCAAAAGTACAAATGGTATATAATGCACATCCTCCATCACATTATGGTGACCCACTAGATGGGATTATTGGTACACAAACATGACATATACCTATTATGGTTTAGATACCCTATATTACTTTAAATTACATTGAAATTAGAGATTATAACTTTGATCTTCATTATTTATCAATTCAAGCATACCTTGATAAATGACCTATATGTAGTTTTATGATTGATAATGGTGCAAGTGAGAATGTTTGTACCATGACATTACTTACACACTTGGGTTATACTCATCATGATTTTCATCCTTCTACTAGATCAATTAGAGAATTCTATGATACCTCCTAGAAGGTTTTTGGATAGATTGATGTTCCTTTACAGGGTAAAACTACACATGTGGTTGTTACCTTTTCAATTATACCTTTTACGAGCATCTGTGATATTTTATTTGGAAGACCTTGGATCCATGCAGTTTGATTAGTACCTTATACAATGCATGGGTGTGTGAAATACATTCATGCCAATTATGTAGTTAGTTTTTGGAATTCCATATGAAAATCCTCTTAAAAAATAAAAACTTATACCCAGATAATTAATTATCATCCTATTAAGGCCCATTCACTAAAAAAGGGTAAAAAATAGGCAATCCCCTTTACTAGGTAGATAATACTTGAAAGACCATTACATCATAGACATACAATGGATTTCATGGAATCCCCATCTACTACACACCATGTTTAGATACGAATAATAACTACACATGCTCCTATTACGTCTAATCCAAAGAAACCACAGATCACTCAATGATGGGTTTCATGAACCCCTACTCTTATTACTCCTACTGCTACTCTATTTTATTGTTTTTGGAATATTAGAGTTATATTAATAAATAATAAAGGGGATAAGCAATGTGAATCATTAAATAAACATGCAAGAATTAAACTACTAATTTGTGTAAATAAATTATATTTTTACATTTTATAAATATAGTAGGAAGTGAGAGAGATTAGAAATTAGCTTATTCTGGTTGATCTAGATTGAGACAAGGTCTAATACTGGAGGAGCAAGATTGAGAAATAATCAAAAAGAAGCCTCTAGATTTCATTTCTTGATTGGATAGGAGTGATAAAAATAAGATACCCTATTGTCTGAAATTCTAGTCCTATTCTGGCACTATTATCCTAAGACTAAAATCTTTTTAGGTTCTATTCAAAATGTCTATGTTATCCTATCACTAAAATATCAGGGTCTAGGACCTTGTAGATCTTACTATGTGCCTATTTTAATCTTCAAAACCCTTAGGATATCTTGGTTCTTAAAATTGAATTCAAACTTTGGAAATAGAGAGAAGGGGTTAGTGTGTAAAGGATATGTTGGATGCACTTCACACCCCATGTGTGGGCATGCTGCCTACATACCAATACTCTGAAGAGGGATCAAGCTAATGTAGTTCTCCCATTGAAGTGCTTGGTATAATTTATGTATCATCAATGAAAATATAATGCAAAATTAGATGTGCTTCAACTGGATAGGGACTAGTGCAATTAATTGAGTAGGTTTGAAATAATGTTCGAATGTTGTGTAAAAATAATGAGGAAGAGTGATCGAGTGTACTTGCTTGTATTCTTGCATCTCTCTTGTAAATGAGTGCCAACCCTTATAAATTGAATTTGAATGGAATTTTATAGGGAAACTAATTATCATGGGTTAAATAAATTCATGTGAGGCTAACAAGGAAAAAGATAAAGAACTGGAACAATCTGACTATTAGAGGCCAAAGTGAACTTGGACAATAGTGCTAAAAATAGGACACCCTAGGTTCTAGTGCTCCTTTCTTATTCAGGTGTTGTGGTCCTAAGTAGATGAGACTTGGGGGGATGGATCTAGGCCTAAAATTTCTACCTAAGTCTAAAAGGGCTAAGTATGGAAAGCTCTAGATGACTGGGAATCAATGAAAAACATAGCCTAGAAGGGTTGTGTGAGTCAATAGGAGAACCTATCGATTAGGTGTCTTAGCCATACTGAATTATACAATTTCACATTTTACATGACTACATTTGCTCCCCATTTATTCTAGTGATGCAGTAAATAAAAATACTAAGATAAAGGAAAAATAGAAAGCATACCCAAACTTACCTGTAAGGGAGAAGCTAATGAAGCTGTGTGATGCTAGATGTGCATAAAGAAAGTACACTGTGAATTGTGAATCTACAATGAAAACACAAAGTAGATTAGTTCTTACTAGATATGTTATATCTAAAATAAAAATGTATAAAATTTGAGTAAGAGGAAGAGAAAATAATGAATACACCTCACTAGGTATGTGAACTAATACAAAACCTGTTGTGATCCTAGAATGTGATGGATGATGTTGAGTGTGTGTTGAATCAAGAGTTATATCATGAATAGATCTGAGTGCTCAATCCCTTGAAAAGTGGCTCAAAAATTCAAAGGCTATCCATTTGGCTCTATCTTTTCCAACTATATGAAGTTGATAAATCATGCATGTGTTAATTGATGTCTGGACTATGTGTCCAATCCCTCTAAATAGGTGGCTCAAGAATACAAATGTTAGCTAAACATTTGGCTCCACTATTTTCCTATGAAGTGATATCATTATATAATAGATGTCATATGAGATGGTTCATATATCCCATGGATGTTTTGGAAATTTGACAATGTGGTGTGGATAGCTTGAATGTGTGCTGGAAACTAGGTCACTCTTGGCCATTTCAAAAGATGGGGGTTAGGCTTATATGAAAGCCTCTCTAAAACTAATGCAAAAATGCTTATGTGACAGCCAACTCAAGAACTTAGGTACTTAGAAAGCTAAAATTGTATGAAATTTTAAATCAAATGTGATACCATCCACCTACATATAAAGTAAGGCATGCAACTATTGAGAATGCCTATAATAAACTAAACTCGAAAAGAAAAAAGAAGATCAATGTGCCATATACATTGCCCCAAATCAATGATGTCTAGAACATGGATTTTGATCTAGAAGTTATGCCAACTTCCAAATCTAAATTAAAATTAAGAACCATCATTATGTGTATAATAACCTGCTATATGTAAGAAAACTATACTAAAATTACTAAATCTAACTGATCTAGTAGTGCCAAAACTATCTCTAAACTAGACTCTTTATCTGCTTCTAAAAACCCTAAGTGTTTTTTTGCCTTGATAGGAGTGCCAAAATGCATACAATCCTATTTTTGGTGTTACTATCCATTTTTTGTGCTATTGTCTAGTGTAAAAAGTGACTACTAATTTAAAACTATCACTATTTTTTTGCTCTAGTTTGACTAGTTTGACCTCTAGATTCTGCACTAAGTGTTCTAAATTCTATTATTTCAAATATTATGAGGTTTTATCTCTATGAAAAACCCTTATTTTATACCCCCTCTTCTTAGGGTAGGAATTATGAACATGTAATGACTTCCCTTAGAAGAAAAGAGTCCTTCAAGTGTGTTAAAGTATATAGATGTAAGATATAAATTTGAATATTTGACAAGATATTTCAAGATATAGAAATATTTGAATTGGTAGATTGTTAGATCAATAGGGGTATGCCTAGATAGATATAAAAATGTAATATCATATGTATGATACTAAACTAGACTTGGTAATGGTAGATATTAGTTGTTAGTAAGCATGGAGGGATGGAACATGATGTCCATCATGGTATCTGAGAAGCAAGATAAATGCATGATTGAAATCATGGCATTGCACATAATGAGGAGAAAATAAGTAAACAAGAATATGAAGTAAGAAGCAAGAAACATAAAAGGGTCACCAAGGGGCCATGCAAATAAGGGATATGGACACATGTCACTCAAACTAAAAGACAAGCATGGAAGGCATGTTCAAATGCCATATACACATACAAGTGGAAGAAGCAAAGTTGGCAAGAGGGCCACAAACACATGAAAGAGTAAAAACAAAGGACATTGGTAGATGTCCTAGGGCACCTACATGAAAGAAATAAATGAGATTGGTAGATGTCCTAAGGCACAAATAGAAGACAAGTAGGAATTAGAAAGTGCAATCACACAAGCTATGCTAAGAAAGGAATGAAAGCAAAAGCAAGATCTGGAAGATAAAAAACATCTAACTAATCAAAGAAAATGTGAAAGTATGAAAAACATGTGAGGTACAAAACTAGGTATATGCTAAGAAATATGCAAGTGTTAGGTACTAGTGAAATGTCAACGTAGTAATATGTGTAATCTAGTAAAGAATGTGCATCAATATGATAACTCAGAGAGTGTAGTGTAGGAATTACATAGAATAGATGGTGTATTCATGTAGAATATGCCTCAATGGGTCTGTATATCAATATGTGTCTCAAATGTAGAAGTAGAAATTCCCCCTTGATGGGTAGAGTGAAGCAATCAAAGAGCTGGATATCATTGCACACACTCAAAAGAGATCAAATGAAAAATGTTAGTGTAGATAAATTGACATAAAATAGCATGAAACTATAAATGTAAGTCCTAAAATGATAGTAGTAATGTAAACATGGACGATGCATATAATCAAAAAATGTTTTTGGTGTTTTTGATATATTTGAATGTTTTTGTATTTTGATGTGTTATATTGTTTTTGTATTTTTGACAATATTTGAACTCTGTACAGTCAAGCAAGAGAGTTTATGTAAAATAAATGATGGAAATAATTAAGTAAAAGCATATACATCATAATACAAAAGACTAAGTTGGTGGTAGGAAGGTGTCTAAAAATGGAGCCTGTTGGGGATGAAAATGGAGGAAAGGATCTCAGTCATCATCAAATGTGTCAAGATCATAATCATAAGTATCATCATATGCTATAAATGTTGTGTTCATGATGCCATCATATTTAAGGTGAACTAAGGGTTTCTCTGGTGGTGGAGATGTTGATTCTACTCTTGGATGTTTAGCTCTACTGGTAAGTGACTTTAGTGGAAGTGGTGGAGCTATTGGTGCTATAATCTGAATAATACCTCAAACTTGTAGTCTATTCAATCTCTGTTGTAAGGCTATGCATGAATTTGCTTCATGGAATGTAATCCTATGAAAGGTATAGAATGGGTGAATATATTGATGTGATAATCTATTGATAGATCTATGTCATACTGTAGGTAATGTGATCAATCCATGATTAAGTAATATATAACATAAACTATGGTCGAGGTTATGTGTTACCTGCCTAAATCTAAATAACTGGCTCTATATCCATAAAGGTAACCATGTGAACTATATGTGCCAAGTGAGTTGACTGTGGTCATGAATGAGGAGGATGTCCTGAGAGTGTAGTGTGAGATGCTAAAAACACTATAAGATGTGGTATGAGAGCTCTAGAGTCATCTTGACACTCTCCTATGCTAACTAGTGTAAAGCTAAATCCACACAAATAATTATTGATAAGTGTGGGTGTCATATCATCATCTGAAGAAGCCTATGAATTTGTATCAACATCATGTACATATGGTAACTCAAAATTTACCACCAGGGGTAATTATAATATAAGAGTCTCATCAAATATAGTAGTAGAAGATGGTACTGCTTCCAAAATATCTGTAACTAGTAAAAAACTATGGAATCAACTAGAAATACTGGTACTACTATCAGTGATGGCATATGTGTAATCAATGACTGAATTATGAGCAAAGGAGTAGCTAGAATGGTATAAGTTGTTATAGATAGAAAAAGAGTTGGTGCTAATGATGCAACTATAAGTGAAGTAGTGCAGGAAGTGTTAGTCTATCTAACTTCATATGTATGTATCTAATCAAGATAAATACTATGATTTTGTTCTTGTATGTGAGATATGGTGTCCCATCTAATGAAATAGTCAAAGATGAATCTATAAGTTAACAATATCTTAATGGTTGGTTGTCTACCAAACATGTATATAAATATTCCTTGTGGATAAAATTAATACATTGATGGAGAGTAGAATTAATAACACCCATGGTATGTATCCAAGGTCATCCGAGTAAAAGATTATAGTGGAGAGGACCTGGCATGACCTAGAACTATGTGGAGAGGATTTTTGGTCCCACCATGATATCCAAATTAATAGTACCCAAAGTCTATCATGGTATATCATCAAACCCTCATATGTTCTTATATGGTTTTTTCATTTATTCCAAATCTATACCCATGGCCTATAAGAATGTGATATTACATAAATTTATTCCAGAACCACTATCAATGAGAACTCTGATGACTGCATTAGTTTTGACTTGTACTTATATGAATAGTGGCAAATTTTGATCAATAACCATCTGAAAAGGCATGTCTTCACTATCAAAATAAATTGCATCTTCTATAATTTTTAGAGTATTGACCATTGATTAAAAATAAGAAGGTTTTAAGTCAAAGGCATAGAAGTTTGAGTGAGTGCCTAATAAAAAATGTCCTTGAATACATTATTTTTTTGAAGTAGTTCTAACATGAAAGTTTTAGCTGAAGTGTTTTTCAACTAATCAAAAATGTCATATGCCTTATGTGAATCTACCTATGTTGGTTGGTTGATCTTGGGATGAGTTGGAATAGTAGGGTGATGAGGCTCCTAGGTAGGTGGAGGATGCCTAGCTACATGTCGAGTAATAACTCTAACCACATTATCTACTATTCATATAGGAGTTGTAGTTTTTATGGGAGGAGAGTGAATATAATCGATGAGTCAAGGAGGTGGAGGAATGAAAGGTGTCAATAGGGCTCATTGGCGATGGGTAGTGACCTGGGGAAGAGTAAGATGGACCATGCAACATGACTTAGTATGGGGGAGAGGCTACAAGGGAGGTGATGCAAGAGATGGATTAATATTTTTAAGAACAAATTGCTTAACATCATCTCATATAATGTCAAATAACCATGAAATGTAGAGAATGAAAATTTGTACTAACATATGATAGAATTCGTCATTCATGTACATGATAGGGCCCATTATGGTTTCTTTGTTATTTTCAAGAAATGTAAGAAGAATTTGGAAATAGTTGAGCATCATTTTTTAAATATGACTATAAATGTAAGGTGATACCTCAAGAAGTAGAAAGGATCTAGTACATGTAAATATGATTTGATTTTTTTTTTGAAATTAGTATAATAATTTGAAAAAAAATTGCTATGAATTTTTAGAATTTAGCTTGAAAAATTTAGGAAAAATTTGAAAATATTTCTAAAATTAACAATATATTTTTCCTAGTGGTTTGAGGTTATTTGTATGCAAATAGGGCCTAGTTGTGAAGACTAGGGTTTAGGTGAATTTATTGAAAATATTTAAATTAATTTGTAGTTTTTGATTTTAAAATTCAAGAAAAATCAAGAAATTATTGTAAAAAATTACAAATAATTAACCCCAGGGTTTTTAGGGTTTTTGTGTAAAAAGTATGAAGTCATGTTCACCAAGTGTTTTATTATTTTTAGAATATTAGAGTTATATTCATAAATAATAAAAGGGTTTATCAATGTAAATCAATAAATAAATATGCAAGAATTAACCTACTGATTTGTGTAAATAGATTGTATTATTTTCTTTTCTAAATATAATAGGAAGTGAGAGAGATTAGAACATAGCTTATTCCAGTTGATCTGGACTAAGACAAAGTATGATACTAGAGGAATATGACTAAGAAATAGTAAAAAATAGTTTTTTAGATTTTGTTTTTTGATTGGATAGGAGTATCAAAAATAGGATAGACTACTATCTGATAATGTAGTCTTATTTTGGTGCTATTGTCCATAGACTGAAAGCTTTCTGGGTTCTGTTTAGAATGTCTATGTTATCATATCATTTAAATTTCAAGGTCTAAGACCTTGAATATATCATTTTGTTCCTATTTTAATCTTCAAAACCCTTAGGAGCTCTTGGTTCTTGAATTTAAATGCAAAATTGGGAAAGAGAGATAATGGGTTAGTGTGTAAAGGATACACTGGACGCACTTCACACCTCATGTGTGGGCATGCTACCTACATACCAATACTCTGAAAAGGGATCAAGATATGTAGTTCTCCCATTGAAGTGATTGGTTTAATTTGTGTATGATCAATGCAACTAGAATGAGAAATTAAATGTGCTTCAATTGGATAGGTACTAGTGCAATGACTTGAGTAGGCTTAAAACAATGTTGGAAGGCTGTATACAAATAACGAGGAAGAGTTCTTGAGTGTACTTGCTTGTATTCTTAAATATTTCTTGTAAATGAGTTCCAACCATTCTAAATTCACTTTTAATGGTATTTTATATGGAAACTATTGAACATGGGTAAAATGAATTCATGTGAGGCCGATAGGGAAAAGGGTAAGAAACTAGAAGAATCTGACTATTAGAGGCTAAAGTGAACTTGGACAATAACACCAAAAATAGGATAACTTATGTTCCAGTGATCCTATCCTATTTGTGTGCTATTATCCTAAGGGGATGAGACCTAGGGGGTTGGATCTGGGCCTAAAAGGGTTATTTGGGTCTGAAAGGGCTAAGTTTGTAAAGCTCTAGATGATTGGGAATCAATGAAAAAATTAGCCTAGAAGGGTTGTGTGAGCCAACAGGAGGACCTATGGATTAGGTGTCTTAGCCATAATGAAGTTATACAATTTCACATTTTACATGAATACATGATTTAAGACCATATATCCTTATTTTACATATGAAAAGCATCACCGATACTACTATGACAAATATTGAACCTATATGTGCTCTTTGGTAGTGTCACAAGATTATTACACTGGGTTCATAGTGGGGATATATCTATGACCATCCATTAGATAACACCATAGGGTGATCTTTCCTTTTCAAATATTCCAAAATACCAAGAAAATAAAAAACATTCAAAAATCAAAAAAATATGTTCGACACCTACATGTTCTATTAGCCCCTTGGAATCTATGTGTTAGTTTCATGTTGATGGAATGCATATTTAGTTACTTCTACAAACACATCTGTGTCACACTTTTAATTGAGTGTGATACATGCATACAAAAATACATGATCTATTCTTATTTCAGATGCTTGGCTTTCCATTTACTCATGTCTTGAAGATATTGGATGCATCTACTTCTTTGATCTTGAAGGTTATATGATTTGATTATCACATTTAATTATCATGTTTGAGATTACATATGTACTTACACACGCCTTTATCCATTATTATATATTACATAGGCTAATTGATGTGTTATACACTTAGTTTTTTTTCCTAAGACATTTGATCCATGGGATACTATGACATATTTATGTTGATTTCTTATGTTTTATTTTATTGCTTCTTTAAGCATCTTGCTTTGATATTATATGAATTATTTGAGCATTTGATTATGTTCCTTTTATTATAGCCCCTATGATAATGTATTCTTTCATTTACGTTTGTATATGGCATTATTTTTTGCATGGAAATTTGAATATGTCATCCTTGATCTTGTGGAGATTTGAATAAGTCATGTCCCTTCGATTGTGTAACATTTGAACATGCCCATTTTTTGCCATCTTTTTGGACCATTTCCTTTTGACTTAATTTTGAGTGATCTTATGTGTGTGATTTATTTTATTATTGAGATTGTACTATTATTATCTAGACACTACAATGATACTTATCATGTATCTTAGGCCTTCATGTGATCACATTAGTTCTATGTGACTCAATGCTATATCTACCTTGACATGTTCCTTCTATATGATAAATGGTTATATTCATAGATTATACATTTGTCTTATCCTTTTGAGGTAAGGTAACTACCGGTTCCTATCTTTACCTCATGTCAAAGGGGGGAGTATTAGTGGGGGCATGACATAGAGGCATGTTCTCCACATTTGTCATAGTTTTTAGATTTAGTGGGGGCATGCCATATGGGCATGTCTTCCACACATTATTATTTTTCATATTCAATGGGATAATGTCATATAGACATGGATTCCACACATTCATAGTTTTTAGATTTAGTGGGGGCATGCTTTATAAGCATGTTCTCCACACCTATTCAATATTTAACATCTCCAAATTATAATAGGGGCATGTTCTGGGAACATATTCTCCACATTGGTACATATATAATTTTTTATATTTATTCATATATAATGTAGGAATGCTTTGGAGGAATGTTTTCCACACTTAAAAATTTACTAACTTGGCCAAAATACATTGTTATATGATTCAGATTCATAGTTATAATATAATTATATACATTGGTACCATTGTTATACATAGTTTTAGCATGAGATATATATAAGGTGTATATGCTATGTAATTTGTGCCTAATAATTCAAAATAAATTTTAGATTCCAAAACTCTTTCACATACTAATACCCCAGAAGGATTTTTATAGACTTTATTGAGCTAGTCTGTTTTAGTAGTTGGTTCACTTTTTTTGTATGGTTGAGGTGATTAAATCACTTAATATTTTCAATTTTTCATGTTGGACTTGATTTTATCATCCAACCTCACCAAGTTATAACTATCATTAGGTTGCATGGTTGAGATAATCTCAACTGCCATGTGGCAACTCATTTTTTATCTAAAGTTGGGGGCATGTGCCCTCTCTCTCTCTCTCTCTATATATATATATATATATATACATATATACATATATATATATATATATATATATATAATTATATATATGCACTTTCAATATTT
Source organism: Torreya grandis (assembly GCA_037957365.1). Lineage (NCBI taxonomy): Eukaryota > Viridiplantae > Streptophyta > Pinopsida > Cupressales > Taxaceae > Torreya > Torreya grandis. The sequence continues at coordinate 952,834 of JARHVA010002579.1, read as the reverse complement.
ATCTATATTTTTCCTAATTTTAATTTTAGAGCCTTACAATGATACATCTTTTTCAAATCAACTTGCCAATAAGTCAGTAGGTTACATCGACATGCATGTGTACTCCCAAACCTTTCTCTTTCAATTTAATCTATTTTATGTAATTTCAATTATATATTATATGCACTAATTATAAACTATAACATGCTCTTCGTTGTAATTCAATCACTATAAAATCACTCAAATTGGTCACACACAAAGATAATGTGTGTTATACACACCCACACATGCATTATTTTTCTTTAAACTAGGAATGTCATTACTAAGTTAAATGGGGAAAATGTAGACAATATTTATGAATTATATAAAACCTTAGTCTTTTAAACTTGTAAAACTTAGACCTTGGTTGTTCTTCTCAATTTTGGACCTTTCTTACTTCTACAAGTCTTGCATTTACTCTATCTTATGCCCCTTAATTATCTTTTAATATGACTAGTCTTATGTTGATGACTCATTCCTTATATCTTTCTTAAAATTATTAAAGTGTACTTATCTTCCACCTTTACAAGTTATGATACTGTACCTAATTTCCTACTCCTTGGACACTAACATCCAAGGCAGAGACTAATGTCGATGCTAGTGTCTTGACCTAACATAAGTGTCCAGTTCCCTAAAGTCATCTATTTTGAAAATGAAATGTATTATAATGGTTAAATTAAGTGATTTAATGTAATTTACTTATCCAAATGGATTGATTTAAATAAAATATAAATGCTCATTAATTCCTCACCTATAAAATGCCAAGAGAGACTAAAATAACTTATCAAAAATACTCTATCAAGTATTCAATTGAATAAAACTTACCTATTTATATACCAGTCATAGGAACAACACATATATAGGTTTAAATTACTAAAGGAGGATACCAAGAACTCAATTTACCAAGTTAAAAACTAGGTCACTATTGTATGATTCACACATAAACCAAAACATTGGGAAGAACTACATTAGTCTAAGTCCCTCTTCTAAGTATTGTCTATGTAGGTAGCACTCACTGATAGAGGGGTATTTAGGGTCATTTCAACACCATGTGCTCATTAACCCATTTTTTTAAAAGGTCATTATGAATATGAACAACTAGGGTTTTACAAATTCATGATGAACAAAAATCCATGACCCAAATATGAATGCACCAAAGTGAAGATGAAGTAAAACCCATAAGCATCTAGGTGTTCACATCCTTTTTCAATAGGTGTTATTTATAGGAAAAATGTGTCAAACCTAGACAATAATATTAATGCAACTATCCTAGGCTGACATTAGTGTTTAGAGCTCCATAAGTATAAGATCTAGAATATGATGGCTATTCTAGGATCATCTTCTAGTTTTATTTCTACCTGTTCTAGATCCAACATTATGTTATCATTAGAACCAACTAATAATATTACTTATTTTTAATTTAGATGCATAACTTAGTTTTACTTTCTATATTTAGCCTATTCTCAACATAATAAATTCATTGCATGTTTATATATGAGTTTAGAACTCAATCAACTTGTTGTAGATTTAATTATCACCCTTGTGCATTATCATTTATATATTATTAACCCTATATACTCAAAATTAAGGATCCACATACATTTAGGGTTAAACATATTGACCTTATTTAAGTCCTAGTGTATTGAGAGAAAGAAGGTATTTGTATGTCATCCTAACTAGTGCATATATTATGGTGAACCCAACATGAATATTATCCCTCTGTTGGTTATATTAGTTTCATTTTTGTCCTTTTAGATTATTAGAAACATCTTTGAAATCATAGTTTATCTTTCAATATAAATATATTAGCTAGCTTGATACCACTCAATAGTTATTAAAATTACACTAGCCAACTCGATATAATTTAGTGTATCTTTCAAACTGCATCTGCTAGCCTAGTATAGTTTGATGTATCTTTAAAATTGCACTGAAAAAATTGGTATAATTAAATGTTTCTTTCCAATTACATTGACCATATAGGTAGAGTTCAATGTATCTTTCTAAATACACTAGCTATCTTGGTATAGTTTAGTATTATTCCTAATTACACTGGCCAACCTAGTACAGTTCATTATATATTTCCAAATACATTAGATATTCTAGTATAGTTATGTGTGTCTTTCCAAATACATAATCTAAGCCAATATATCTAATTTTATATAGCCACCATTAACACCACCTTTTTTTACTATATTATATCAACTAGACCAATATTTTATATTTTGCTAGTTGGCTGTATTGGTTTGATCAATACAATCTATTTTTCAAACTCCATAACTAATTGTATCATACAAATTGATACCTTTTGTGTTATTTTTTATCAAACTTATTTTCCATCAAATTTTCATTATTATTCATCATGATGTCTCCTTTTAGGATCTTTCTTGAACAGATCTACCCATTTTGATTTCATGTGGGCCACTCTTTTCTTTTTTCTGACCAACTTTGAAGTCAACTCCTAATGGTGTAATTATACTAAACCCTTTCTCATGGATGAGGATCTCAATGATACTCTTCCCACCTATGATGATACTTATAGTGAGAGAAAATATTATCACTATCGTCCTCCCCTTGATGAAGATACCTATGAAGATTTTAATGACATCATCTTTGATGATTATAACATTATCAAATATCCCCATGATTATATTTCCCTATGACCTTGATGATCCTTACAATTATAGTTACACTAAAAACTATCGTCCTAAATATCCCTATGAAAACCCTAATGATACCACTTATAGTGGGACCAAATATTATCAGTATGGTCCCCCAATATATGATCCCACCTTCAACACTTCTTGAATGTTGGAAAA